>WHPZ01588600.1:64505-119020 GCA_016617965.1 Macrosiphum rosae
AACACAGAACGACTCGTTCTGAACGAGAGTTCAAAATAAAATGAAATTGTGCGAGTATTCTGAGTATTCACGTTGCAGATTAGTGTAATCGACTAGTACCTAATCGCATGATTCAAAGTAGATAGCAACGATGTTACGATTACAAAATATTATCTATTATACACATTACATGCACACGTATATCTGTGTATGAACTTAGTACTTTGCTCATAAACAACCATGACCCATGTAATAAAATGTAACATGGAATGACAGTAATTATTTTTCGACAAAAATATTAACGCGTTATCGGGGCCAGACTAGACCGATATACGGAACCTTTTAAAACCACCGAGAAGTGACGGACCGACAAAATGCATAATATGATCCTAGTCTAAATATAATATTCCATAAAAAAAATCATTATTCGTATTTTACTTGGGGGGGGGGGGGTTCAACCCCTAAAACCCCTCCGTCGGTACGCCACTGGTTAGATATAATAAAGGGAAAAAGTGTCCACCTTGGGAATTCCGGAAGTTACCTTAAACATTTTGGATGGAACACCAAATAAATTGACAAATTTCCATCTAACGGTTAGATACGAGTGAAATCATAATACAAGAGGATCTCCAATTTAATAGTTTAATAAAATATTCAAGACATTTGTTTTGAAAACCGATTACAATACAACAATATAATATAAGTATGAGTGTATGACATCTAGGTATACTAACTGATGTATAAGATTGTTTTGTTTATAAGCGTTATAACCTATATGTAAACAGAGAAGTATCAAGTAGCAAAGGTATCCTGTGAAATTTGTGATGCACTAGTTCATTACAACTTTACTCAATTAAACATTAAGTGAGGACATTATAAAATATGAACCTTTTTAGAAAAATAATCTTCACTTGTCACAAAAAGATATTTTTAAAAATGTGTAATTGTAAATACCACTAGTAGATATTTAAAAAATATTTATTTAAAAATCATGTGTTCGAGTGTTCACTGTAAGGAATCACCCTGTATTTTATGTAAATTCAATTAATGAAGTTTCCGTAAAAATGAAAATATACATATATATATATTAGTCAGGCTCGTATTTGCCCACAGGTGTGTTGGTCGTTATGAGTAAAACAAGTACAACAATATTGATCTGTTCACGGTTTGCCATGCCAACAATCCCTGGATAATAAAGGACCAAGTCATAAAATTCGATATAGAAGTATGTAGATTTTCTACTGTACAAGTATTTATAAGATAAACAAATAAACATGTGTATCATAAATATATGTTTTCGAAATTTCAACTAAACATTTAATAATTTACCTACAAACAGCGCATTATTAATTTATTTATTTCGAATTAAGTAAACTAGTATACAACTACCTACATAATATTTGACAAAATATTTTAAATATTTAAATAGGTAGGTATCAGCTATTAGTTACAAATTTTCAGTGGTGAACATTGACGGAAAAAGTACCTACATAAGTAGTTACATAGGAGTATTAGGTTAATAATTTGAACTTAATTTGTATTCAGTAAATTCATAATATAATACAAATCTATTCTGTTTAAGTAGGTACCTATATTTAACTGTTTTTACTGCATAGTATGGGGCATTTTTAATTAAATGTCCTTGTTAGATGGTTAAATAATAATTTTGGAAATTTCTCAAATTAATAATAAATTGTTGTTATGTTAATAATAATTTTAATTTACTTATACAATCTGTTTAAAATGATTATGTGAACTGATTATTTTTGCTTTCCAAAAGATGCGTGGATATTATAATTTCTAATGTGTTAATTTATATATTTTTATTATTTCCTGTCTACAGTGGATAATATTATATCTATGACGGTTACCAATCTATAATCAGTTGAGCACCAAAGTGTACGTACCGCGGCTACCGGAGACTATTTTGTTTATGTAGAATAAATTAAAACGTTTAATTTGAGATGTGTGCAGAAAATTGTAGAAATAAGTAGGTAGAAGATAAATATAATCAATATAAGTTATTGAAAAATTGAGTTATACAATTGCCATATTTATGTTTGTCGGTAATACACCTTAAGTTCGTTACAAAGTTTAACACAATTTATATTTCATATATTTTTTTTAATTTTAACAGTCAAAAAAAATTTTCAATTCGTATGAATCGATTTCATGTCAAGTGATTTTTTTTAAACCGGAAACACATTATAAAGGTAATCGCATAGACAGTTTTTTTTAGCGGAAATGGATACGCCCAATTATAATAATAACTTACGTTTCAAGCTGTTTAACGGAAGACATTTATTAACCTGATAGACACTAGATATAGTACACGGATGTTAACACCTCAACCCTCATTAAATGCTTATAAGTTATAGTTCGATGTATCTATCACTATATGATCTGTATTAGTTATATGTAAGTACCTATTTAATACTTCAATTTATTTACCAACGAACAACTTATTTAAACTAAATTTAATAAACTACCTTTTTAAACAAAAATATTTAGGTACCGACTGATAGGCATGTCGTATGTACCTACAAATATTTCAAATTAAGATATCATCCAAATCGACTTATAAACACATAAAAACGCATTCCATTATTTTGTTGTTATTGAATGAAAATTTAAAATTAGGTATAATGGCGGTATAAAATTTAGACAAAATACTAACTTAAATGTTTTTTTTATACGACATGAAATTAAAAAAAAAAAATTAGACTATAAGCGTGTTGAAAATTAATTTTAGGTACATCAACCTACCTATCGGCTATCTACTAACTATATAATATGTTTTTAACAGTATTGAATATATTTTGTAAATATTCACACAACTTTTTTATATGACATAAACATAAAGTCTTAAACACCATGTTAAATTGAACTCTACTCAGAATATAGTTTTTAAATATAATGATCTATCACTTCTTAAAATTTTTTAACAATAACTCCACACTTTCTTATAATATATTGGTAATATACCTAAAATGAATCCAGCTGAGTAATTTCCCCTAAAAAGTTGTTTATTTAAGCGAGAATAGAATATCCCATTTCATAATATAGTATAAGAACGTTTTATAATAATAATTTTTATTACAACTAATGGTTTAATGCGTTGGGCTAGTCACTGAGAAGTGTCGATATAATGAATATTACTTATTAGTCACGCACTCAAACCATTTAAAAATAATTGTTTCTTCACTAAAACCTAATTATTTATTTACAGTGTTATACTCCATAATATATATTAAACCAATTTTCATTTTCGTTTTTTTCACTATAAATCGTTAACGTCGCTTTTAATATTTGTATTAATTTCCAGTTATTGGTGGTTACAAGACATTGGTATAACTCAGAAACAAATATAAAACGTTTTTTTAACCATACCTTATGTAAAAAAAAACTACTAATTCAGTATTTATGTATTAATGTATTATATTTTGTGAATATTATTATTAAATACCACGTACCTACACAAGAAAACATTAAATATATATATATATAAATTAAATAGTAAATTAACTGTAGTTATTTACTAAATATATAGATTGATTGTGGACTAAAAACATAGTATTTTTGAAGGATAAACAAATTCATTGCCATTTTTTAAACTTTTTATTCTCCTGACCACGGTTAAAGATATAATATCGTATATTATATCTTTAATCGGGCTCCCGACTATAGTAAATGTTTAATGTTAGTTCTCTTTAATATTAAATTCATTATATTATATTATATTCATCATTCTTCTTGAATTACCAATAATACCAATGATATAAAAATATTGAAAACATATTATTATAGCTTACATAATTGCCTTTACAATAATAGCATTAATTTGTTTATTAATAGGTAAACAACTTAACACCTTGTTAATTTTTTTTTTATAAAATAAATTGAAAAAAAATTAATCGTATGGCATACAATATGTAGGAGAAGATCGGCATATCCGAAAATTGGGAACTTTCGAGAATAAAATGAAATTAACCTAGGTATATACCTAAAAATTAGTTGCAAAATAAATTACTGTAGGCAATACCTATAAATATAATAAGACATATTTTAGGAATAGGATGCCCTTTATAATAAAATATACTTAGTAATATTGACAGACGTGTCGCCTCTGCTGTACATTGTTTTTCATATACAATGATATATCATATATCATTGAGCTCATATTTAACACATCCATTACATTGACTCACTCGACACCTACTACAGCGAGCGTATGGCCGAGGGGCACCCACTTGCCAACCTTTATTGTTTTGTAAATACAACTACAATATTTTTTACCTATCTATTACAATATTTTATAGGCACCTACTTTCAAAACGACCAAGTTAATCAAATACGATAAATGTGTACAATATTGATCCAAGAATTTATTATGGAAATATAGAATAAATACTACGATGCCAAAAGTTGTTTTTACAAAATAATTATATATATTTAGATTTAGCATATTTGTTAAAAACTAATTATAAAAGGTAGTCTTAAAAATAGACTTCCGAAAAATTCTTAATATGCAATTATCTTAAAATGTATAAAATTAACAAATCTTGCTATATTTCAATTTAAGCTGGATTACAATTAAGAAGTCATGATCTGATTCATTTAATATAGAAAATTATAAATAAATAATAAGGTTGATGAGAATGAAAATTACCAATAAGATATTTTCAACTTTGATAATTTACAAAAATGCTTGTGAAATAAACAAATTGTGTAACTGTCTTTATAGTTAAATAAAATATTTATAAACGTTATAGTGATGTAAATCAACAATTAACGGCGTGTGCAAACAAGTATCTTCTCACTCTTCCTTCAACTCGGGTAATGTTTAAACTAGTATTTCAATTACTTGACTGTTTTACACTTGATGCTTTTATGCTTTTATGTTTCCAAAAAAAAAAAAAAATGTCCAATAATATAGATTCTGATGATGTTATCAAACGATTGGACATTACAATAAATTGCTTCACTGGGAACTTACTAACTAGTAAGTGTCAGATGTTCTAAGAATAAACTTGAAATAATCATATTAATTAGTTATACGTGTATCCATTACATTGCTGTATTTAACTACCAAATTATAACTTTTAAATTAATGTTGACTTGTACTGTATTTGTCACTTTATTATTTAAGCCTAAACATGCGATCTAATAATTATTAATAAGTACAAAATAATTAGGCATAAATAACCATTTTTTTTCTTGCATTATTTAAAAAAATGTGGAATTTACGCAATATAATTTATTATAATTTACTGAGATTGATATTTTCCGGGACAAAAATACCAAAAACTCAGCTATATACATATTATTTGGAAGAAAATAAATAAATATAGTTATAAATAATAATAATAAACGTTGGTAATATTTAAATTTTAAAGTCTAATTGATATAAAACAAGGTAGATAATTTGAACAAAATATTAAAAATAACAAACTTTTGTACAAATGTTATAGGCATTGCACATTTTAAAGAATTATCTTACCAAACCAATAACTTTAAATTACACACATCAACTATTAAAAATTAATTTTATAAAATATTTCTTTTTTTTACATACCCAAAATACATTACTAGATAAGTAAAGTTAATTAATTTGGTAGGGATACAATTGAAAAACAAATTTCTTATTTTAAAAATATTAGTACATTTTAATTAGTATAAACAAAGTAATATCGTAGGTAATTGAATGAAAAATATACTCGTTTTTGTGTGTGTATTGTGTATATAACCAATTTGTTAATAATTTCAAGATATTTTAATATATTTTTAAATATAATATTCCATACTAATATCAATGTATGTGTAGGTTATTATATAAACTTAACACACTATCTCATCAAAAATATACAGTAGACACCCAACTGGTGTAAGGTTTTAACTGTACCTATTCCCTATTAGTTCCATTGTTATTTAAACTATTTTTTATCGTGAAAAGTTTTAACGACCAGCTAGACTGTTAAAAATGTATAATAAAGTAATTGAATACCACATCTTTTGGTAGGTACTCTATGAATATATGTTCATAAACTGAGTTTTTATAAAATTTTTGAACAGTATAAGTACGATACACACACACTTATATGTGATGTAATACCAATTACCAATAATGCATTATTTATTATTTTTTTTATCACGCACAATATGTCAATATCACATTTTTATTATGTTTAATGTTCTTAAAATTGTAAATTTTCACTTAAATTCTAAGTTTTGAGTTTTTATTAAAACTGCAAATGTAGGTGTTAAAAAAATAAACACAATAACCACAGAAATTTAAAGACTAATTTTTTTTTAAATTTGAATTCTGCAATTGCATTGTACCATTCAGAAATTTTAAGCCAACATTTTTCTTAAGATATTATCAATATCATACATTATTTAATTTTTAAATCTTAACAAAATAAAAACTTAAAATTTACAATAAATTTACAATAATTTTTGCAATTTTCAAGTTTTTTTTTCATTAAATTACAAACCTATGAATCTTAGTCTTGCTCCACTAAAAATGTAATTTGATTTGAGAACACAATCATAAAAAATACTTGAACAAATCTTAGGCGCTGATACAATATGGAAAATTCTGTATAATATGAAAAACTCACGTTTTGTTAGAATAAACAAACACGGATGAAAAAATAAAAAGATAAAAAAGATTACCTACTGTGATTCTAAGAATATCCTAAGAACTGAAAATGTGAAAAATGCCTGATATTAACTTGAGAAGAAATCAAATGCAACCGACTGAGGAACAGACAACAATTACTAAACGAAACAAAATAGTTCTTCAGAAAAACGTTTTATTGATGAAAAATGTAAGCAAACTACAAGAAATCAAAGAAAAATTACAGAAAATAATTATAGATCTATTGATTAATTTGTCAAAAATATTTAGTAACTTACTTATTAGGCTTTAATAGTAACAACTGTACAATTACAGTATAAATGTGATCAACTGACAGTTAGTAAAATACATTAGATACTATAAACAATTTACGCGTTATATATTATATAATTTATTATTTGTAAATTACATTTCGTTTCAATAATATTTCATTTGAAAAATATGTTGTCTATACATTGTGACATTGATACCAATGACTATACCAATTAAAATAAAAATTGTTAAACTAATGGATAAAAATATTTGTAAGTGTATGTGTGTGTGTATGTGTATGGTTTTAACAATGCTTATCATAACATTTTTAAACAATTATGTCTTACAAAGTTTATTAAAAACTACTAAACAAAAAAAAATGTTGAGTTAATCAAGGAAATATGTAGTACATTTTTTTAAAATCACATCATTGCTAGGACGTTATAACACTAATATAAACTCTAATTTCAAGTAACTGCAGTAAAACTATCCATAACAATTAGATTTTCGGATAAAAGCTAAAGAAAAACGATAATATATGGTAATGCAAAATCTGTTAGTATCGTTTTCACACGGTTCTATGGAATTCAAATAAATTGTAAAAATTTTTAAAACTTACTGTTTAGTAAATTACGAATTACACAGATAGTTTAATCGATATTGACATTCTCCTCAGCTATTTAGGTAATAGGTATAATATACCTTAATTATACATTTATACACTCAAGACTCAAGTATAACTACGTTTCTGGTAAAACGTAGAAGTAAATCATAAATACAGTGTAATAATATTATTATTATAAAAGGATGAGATAAGAATTAATGCCCATAACCAAACCCCCCCCCCCATAGTATAATATTATCATATATATATGTTTAATGTCATACACATATTATTATACATCATAATCGTCGGACGCGCCGCATATAGTTATGAAGGTGGGAAAAAGTACCTTTTGTCGATAGCCGTGATCCATTCGGTAGCTGCCATTGGATTAACAACAACGACGACGAAGACTACGTATAGGCAACAATTCGCAGTTTAAAATACGTACGATGCGATTGAAATTCACGCACCACACACGCGAATTATTATAGTATCAGTCGATAAACGCAATACATCTAATAAAAACGTTGATAATTAAACGTAATATATTAGTATAGTATAGTAATTATTATTATCGGCCGAAAAATTACACCATACACGGGTAATGTGTATATTCGCGGTGTCAAACGGGTAACTGCACTTAAACAACAATCACAATATTATTATTGGATCATCGCCGGTTCCGGTGGTACCGACCGGTGACACGACGAGCACAACAACCGCGGTTGTACACATCGCGGCGCGCGTAGTACTACGACTGCGGTAGTGCCGTCGACGCTACCGCGGTGTTTTGGCCTCCGAGCCCTCGTCGCGGACGTATTCCGTGCACCCTGCGCGCCGCAGTGGCCGAGGGATTGCGCGGAAGTTTCTACTTGTTGAACGGCCGGCGGCGCGCCACGTAACTGCACGTGCGACCCGACCGCCGCGGACGGTGGTCCCCCATCTTTCGTCTGTGAAGTGGAGAAAAGCGAAAACCCGATAAGTTGCAGCCTTCCGAATATTTTACTCACCTACCTAGGTACTTGTGTTTCATTGGCTCTGTTATTCGAATGGGAATTCGATGGTTACATTTTTGAATTACGACGCTTTTGTATGAGCTACTCGTCCTAGGGCGACAATCACAGTTCCACGACTTGTATTTAGAAATTATTCCTATTTTCACAAAATTTAGTGTGTACCAGAAGTAAGTTCTCAAACATTATTTTTCACGGACCATATTATATTGCAGGTTATTCCTTGTGCGTTTGGCAGATCAGTAGCGTTGCATTAACGACTAAAAACTAAACTATCAGAAATTGGTTCATTGTTATGATCATTTTTAACATAATATTTTTTATTTTAATCTTCGGTACCTACGTACAAAACTAGGTCTGTATTACGTGTACCTCTCTAGTGGTATGTGTTGAACAGTCTTAGCGTGCATGAGGTTTTTTAAATCAAAAAAAAAAAAATTAGAAAAAATAGTCACACGATTGCATGATCGCTAAGTCAAAAGTATGTTAATTATGCTCATAATATACCTTATTAGAACTTTTATAGAATAGTCATACTTCAAAATTCCAAAAATCCTAATTTTATTAAAAAATAATGTAATAATAATTGTTTAAAATGCATAGGTTAAGCATAAAAATAGACTAAACGTGCTATAAAAATCATCCTGTGTAAATATTATACTCAATGATCATTGACACTGGAGGATAGTATGTATGTAGGAGGGAGGAGGAGTTAAAAGGAAATCAATCACACGGGACTGCACTTACATGGTCATATATATCTTTTTTTGTAACTAATATTGAGTGAACTTGTTAGAAAATGTTTTTTTTTCTATTAAAAGGACTTTAAAACGGTATAAATAAGTATAATAATATGGAGGACCATTGAAACGAGCTGTATGACTGTTTAAGTGGCGAGTGCACAGCGCATACATATATTATAACGCGTAACTATCACACAGCATTTAGAATGATTTTCTCACCTATTCGTGCATTTATTTTTGTTCCATATATTATACTTAATAAAATATGTTTTTTAAATCCTATAACATTAAAATCTCATGCTGGTAAAAATGTAGGGGAGGATAAAAGTCGATATTTAAAAAAGTGGATAAGTTGTTCTCAAGTAAACTTCATGAGATATTCAGATTTTTTTTTTTAAATATTATAGCTCAGTTAGTTTGATCGGTACAAACAGCAGGCCGAATTTAAGGAGACAGAAGAGGAACTGGCCCCTACAGTCTACCAGTTTTTTTTTTTTTATAAGCGAACACAGTTTTATAGTAATATAGTATATTTAAATGGTGGGCATGTTAATGAAAATAATTAACTGTGGAAAGTTAAGTTAATTCAATTAAATTGCCTTCAGTTAAGTTAAAAGTTAACAAAGAAAAAAATTTAACTAGATAAGTTTAAAGTGAAAATAAAATTAACTTATCTCAGTTAAAAAAAGTTAATTTTTTTGAAGGTACAATATTTTTAAATCATAAACCATCATAGTATTTTGTTATACACAAACATTTACCAAGATATTTAACACTGAGTAAAAAATTAGATTATTATAATATATAATTCGAAAATAAATTAGCAAAATCTTAAAAAAGTCGACAAATCAGTATTGCCAAGTTGATTACGTATGAGTCAAAAATAAAAATAACTTTACTGCATGACAATGATAATTAACTATCAATCAAAATGTTAACTGAATAAGTTAATAAGTTAAAAACAAAAACAATTAACTAGTGAAGTTAAAAAGTTTAAAAAAATTAACTTTTTAACTTAACTTTAAGTTTTTAACAAGTTAATGCCTTTGAATTTATATAATATCCCAGCCAATGCATTCAAGAACTTCAATATAGATAAATAAAGAATGTTTAGATTAATTTTTAATAATATCATTCGAATATTACTGGTTTACGTGACACCCGCCAAAAATGTATTCCTGGTTAGTTTCCCGCCATATAGGTTTAGATAATGTGGGGCTAAGCCATGTGAAAACAGTACCTATGTAGTGATGACATATACGGAAAAAATAAAGGTTTAGATAATGCCCGTCATTTATTTCTGTCAGCAATGAGAGAATAATATGTCGTTAAACTATAACGAGCGCTCATCGTATGTGTCCTGATCGATCGGGAAATACGTTACCTATTACCAATAATATGTGTATACGAGTTTTATCAATGATTATATCCAATTGCTGTCGACCATTTCACAACATGTTCTCAACAAACCGGCCATTTTAATCACTTGACAGTAAAACATAAATATAACTATGTAGACCCTGTAACTTATAAGTGGAGCTCACAATCAAAATGCAGAGAGGATCGGGGGAAGTACTAAATGGGGCAACAAAAAACGGAAAAATACTAAGAAAAAGTCTTTGATTCATATTTAAAAGAATTTATCTGGCATATTATGGCGAAGTAAACTAAATTGTCAAGGTCCGTTTATCACAATACATATATACCTACTAACAAATATATCAAAATATGGGCCACTTACATGATTTAATCTTTTTAATATTTTAATCTATTTTTTTTTTTCATTATTTATGAATTTATTATGATATAGTATATTATATTACTTTATATTATGGGTGTAATGGTATACTATACTCAACCTACCTGGTTTTTAATTATAGTTTTAAAATTCAAAAATATTTTATAAAAGCTATAGCTTATATGAGAAAGCTATATAACTCAGGAACTTATAATTCCAAACAAATATTTTCCGGGAAAATACTGTAATTAGTTTCCTGGCTTATATGTTCTATACGTAGCCCAGCTATGGCGATATATGTTACAAAAAGTAAAAAAAAAAGCGGATAAGAGGAAGTCTCTCTGGTATACAGTAGGTTACAACTTGCAAGTGGGTAACTGTAATGGATGGTATAAAATTTGAATTCAATAATATAATATTATATTTTAACACGAAAAACGATTCTGATCGGAGACGGTTTGTCAGCCTAGGACATTTTAATTATATTTATATTGTTATTCTTAATACGGTAGCCGGTTAAGTTGAATTATAATTATTTGTTTATAAATTATCATATTTGTATATAATAGTATAAATCTAATTTGATATTTTTTAATGAACCGATAATAAGACCGGTAACCGGTGAAAACCGGAACGCCAATCAGTATCGATACCTAGTAATTTTTTTTATTAACTATAAATTCATTTTGAATTGGTTTCAAAGACTATACAAAATTGACTCAAGTACTTGTTTGTAACCAGATATAAGAATACCAAAATGGAAGTGTGTAGAAAAAAATGTTTATAGTACCTATAACTTATATGAAACATAATTGAAACTATACTCTGGTCCAAATAAAAGCACACCGCTTTCGCGTCTTTCACGTCTAATCATGGCAGGAAGAAGTTAACAACGAATATTCAAGTTTTTAAGCACTTTTACCGCTAAAAATAAATTATTAAGTACCTATTTCCAAAAAAAGCATAAAGCTTATGCTAGAGCTTAAGTTAAATTTATATTTACCTACAGTTTTTTTGCTCAACTCAAAATTCAAAAACCATAAATTATTAGTTTTGAAACTAAGACTATAAAAACCTACAAAAAAGTTTTTTGGTTTAGAATTAATTTAAATAAGCTTTAAAGTGAAAATATTCTTTCACAGTGGTTACTTACATGTTCACTTAATTTTATAAAACCAAGAAAAACACATAAAAATGTAATAATTTATAAGAATCAAATGTTTGTTATTACTACTATAATGCACACAATTAATTAATTGACAGAAAAAGTATTATTTATAAATTAATAATTATAATATAGCCGATAAATAAATAAATACTTAATCAAATATGAATAAAAGCATTTATAATTAAATATAATAATAGTATAAATCTGGGTTGTCCAACCCGTAGCCCTAGAAGCCTTTTTTTTACCTTCTAGAAGACTTTTATTAAAAAAAAGTCGGTCCGAGTGATAAATCTACCAACGAGAATTTCAATTTTCAAGTATTAGTAGTAACGTACATAAACAAATTGATATTCAACAAAACATAATAATTACAGGAAATCTATAGATACGGGTAAGTTTCTTTCATACGAAAATTCCTTTGAACCTTTTGGCAACTCCTTAGTATATGTATATTGTATACGTATTTGACGTTTTAGGAACTTATAATTATTAAATACAAAAAATATTTCTGTGAAATTGTTCATTTATTTTCGTTACTTTCTTTGTAGATATACCTATTAGGCAGGTACACCATTATTAAAACCATTTAATATTATTTTTTTCAGATACCTACTGTTAATGTAAAGTGAATCTAAAAAATTTTAAATTTAAGTCTTAGTAGACAAGGTGTTATAAACATACATTTAAAACATTTGTTTTAAATGTTTTTTTTTAATTTTTAAAACGAATAAAATATGTTTAAAGCCAAAACCATGTAAAATCCAAATGAATACTTATCAAACTCTGAGGGTGTATATTCATACAATATTAATTACCAATAAATTAATCATAACTGTATAATTATTTATACTATAAATAAGAGTAGGTAGTTAAATTTATAATAAAACTATGTTTTGAACTAAATTTAAATCGTGAATAATCTGTCTATGTATAATGTATATTGTATACAAAACATACGAAGTCTAGATAATACATTATATTATTTATTATTATATTATTATACTTATTATTAAGTTTAATATAATATATGATTATATATCTATTGTTCAAATCATTCAATACGTGATAAAATCATAGACATATTTTTCTTATATTTTTCTTATATTTATATAATACCTATTAATGATAAATAAAATTAATTGCTGTGATTATAAAACAATATGTTAGTAAGTGTATCAGTTGGTTATCAGTAGCCGCCGCGACAGGTTGTTCTCAGCGCTCTGTTCAATCCCAACGTTTGTGTTTCTTATAATTAATCTTATTCAATGAATCCTAAAAATAATAGTAGTTCTCCTCAAGATCTCAATCTTCCAGATACTTCAAAAAAGTACAAGAACTAGTAGTGTTGCTCTCACTCCTCCTTATACAAGTAAGAACAGATTCGCCCCCACTTCTAACTCTCCAAGACAACGACAAAACGGACGGCACCGAGGACGAAGTCAGATGGATTCTATTGACGATTACAGAACCGCAACAAAACTTTTTGATGATTCCGGTATAGAATACCACACTTACCAATTCCCAGAAAACAAGCAGCTATCCATTATCATTAAGAACCTCCCTGTAAATATATCAGGAGCTTGTATATAAAAAACTCGTAGAACTGAAATTCGAAGTAGCCTCAGTCACTCGTTTGCAAAATAAATTCAAAACTCCAATACCTATCGTAGCGGTACTGCTATGCAAATCATCTGCTGCGATCTACTCTCTAAACAGACTCTTGCATTGCGTAGTAGCGGTAGAACCAAGGCAACCTTCCGAGGGCATTCCTCAATGTACTAACTGTCAGCGTTTTTCGCATACAAAAAAGTTTTGTCACTTCACCTAGATGCGTCAAATGCACAGGTGACCACCACTATAGTTCTTGTCCAAAAGATATAGAAACTCCACCAAAATGTGTAAACTGCCTTAGCGATCACCCAGCGAGCTACAGAAGCTGTACTTTCTACAAAGAAATTTCAAAAAAAACATTAATAACAAAAATAACGCTACCCAACTTCTAAGCAATTGTACGAAATTCAAATTCCCGGTGAACATCTGTAATAGTACACAAAATGACGTAACTTATAAACGTTCATATGCTGCAGCAACTAAAAATAAATTGCAAGATAAACCATTAAACAACACAGATAACGACTTCATGAAAACGCTGTTACCCTTTATTAACACATTCGTTTCTCAATTATTGCAGAAAATAATAGAAAATCTGCCAGCCATCCCTAATAACGTACATCTAAACTCAAATGGATCCCCATAATACCATTCTATTAAACTGGAACGCAAACGGACTAAAAAATAAAAGGAACACTCTACTAACCTTCCTTACTCATCATAACATTGATATCGCTTGTATAACAGAAACACACTTATCGAGTGTAGACAAAATTAAATTCCCTGGTTATATCTTACACCGCGCAGATCGTGTTACACAGTCACGAGCTTTGGGTGGAGGAGTTGTTATTCTTGTTAGTGCCCAAATTAAACAACAAGAAATTCCTAATCTTAACCTGTTGTGCCTAGAAGCCGTAGCAATGCTAATTAAATTAAACAATAGATATGTTACCATCGTCAGTGCTTATCAACTCCCAGTCGCCAAATGCACATTTCGGATTACGATAAAGTAATGAGTCTAGACAACTCAATTATAATGGCTGGTGATATAAACTCAAAACACACTAATTGGGGTTGTCGCGTTATTAATCCGAATGGCACCAAATTACTATCTTATATATAAAAATGAATTGCTGTTCGTTTGTCTCGCTAAAACTCGAGAACGGCCTAATCGATTTGGCTCAATTTTTTTTTAAGACGTTCGTAATTGCCTGGAAAAGATTGGAACGAAAGAAAATTTTAGGAAAATCCACCGGAAAAGTAGAAAATTTGAATGCCAAAAAATACAATAGTGGAGCCATCTGTTATAGCTATAATTTATATTGGTTGATATTGGTTAATCGGGCATGTTTGTTGATTTGTATTTTGTTTTTCGTCAATATATATATATATATATATATATATATATATATAAATAAATGAATGTTTGTGTGTAGATTAGACCTCTGGGAAGAAGACAGGCTAATTTAAAAACGGTTAAATTTGGTTTTTTTTATTAATTTGATATTAGTACGTTTAGGATTTTGTATTAACTGATTATATTAATCCACCATAGATGGAATACAACAAACTTGGTATAACTTTGATACTTTAGAGTTAAATCATACACTTATACGTACAAACATCACGGGGTCCGCGATCTACAGAAGGTAGATTGCCTACCTGATAATATACTGCTGCGAATCAGAATTATTGTTATTATTCCGGGCAATGGAAAAGTTTTTTTTTTTTTTACAAGAATTACACAATCTATAGGTACTAAGAGCACAATAAGCGTATTTGAAGAGAGTAAACAGGCGGGATAGACGGGGTTAAGAAGTCACCCATTAGCAACACTTAGCATGAGCACAGATTATGTTAATCTATGACTTAGTGGAGAATAAGCGTGAAGTGAGCAAGCGAGGTAAATGAACGTTGGAAGTTATAAGATTGGAAGGTCCCTGCACCACATCCTTTTCAGACGACGTCGAGGAGCTTCGGGCAAAGTTATTGTATTTAGATTCCTGATTAGTGGATTTTTGTGGTTAGCTAGATGTGAAAAGAATCGCTTGTAATAAATTACCGATTGTTCTTCAATTGTTTTCATGCGCATATCATTATGGAGGGCTAGATTGGATACATACGGTAGGACATTTACAATTCTTCGTAGAGTGATGTTCTAGACGGAAAAGTTAAGATAAATTTTGAACACCATACACTGAATATTAAATAACGAATTGAACAAAGTTTGAGTCATATGGATTTGGTTATTTAACGGGTAACGAAATACACGGGATCAGCTAGTCTTTTATAGATAACCCGCCTTATACAATTTATGCTCCAAATGAGCCTACTTATTTTCTTTCAGATGTAAATAGACAGCCATATATCTTAGATATTTTATTAATAAAATCCTTTCCTTTTAATTGCATGTAAGAAGCTCTCGCTGAGCTCGACTTACACCATATCCCAGTTAAAATCACAATTAATTCATCTTCACAATCTTATCAGTCAAACAACTTTCTATAATTTATTAAAGGCAAACCAAACTGGGATTTATTCACAAATCAAATTAATACCAACTTAATAATACCTAAAACTATACCCACGATCCAAGCTGCAGCACAAATGTCTGAACACCTAAACCTAACCACAGTCATTGCTGACACCGCCCGAGCGTGCTCTAAGCCCACGCTACATAATACTTAATACATCGGCTTTCTACATCAATATATACTTTCCTTAATCCAACGTAAGCACCATGCTAGACGAATTTGGCAAAACCAAAGAAATACGGCAGATAAAAAAATCACTAAGGACGTGAGAACGACCCTACAAAACAACCGTGTGTCGTCGTATATAATAGCTATCTCCTAAATATGTACCCGGAAGATTCAAATTTATGGAAGGAGACCAAACGACTACTGAACCAAGAAATAAACATAATCCCCCCTCACCGTACAGCAAATCAACTAATGATATCCGACGCAGATAAATGTAATGTTTTTTCGGAAATGTTAAAAAACACATTTTCTACCAACCAAACTACAGATATAAATAATGAACGGCGGGTCCATAAGTTATTAGATCTACCTGATTATTCAGTTCAAACATGCATGGATTATGTTACACCCAATGAAACTAAGCTAATTGTCAAAAATTTACCAAACAAAAAAGCCCCGGGTCACAACCACCTTGCCAACCTTATGTTTAAGAAACTTCCTGCCAAAGGACCCGTCTTTATGACTTCCTTATTAAATTTTTTGTTACGCGTTGGACATTTTCCACTGAATTGGAAATTAGCAACAGTTATACTAATAAAAAAACAGGTTAAGGATAAATCAAATCCTGATAGCTACAGACCGTTAAGTCTACTTACCTCCCTATCAAAAATATTTGAAAAAGTTATTCAAACAAGACTACAAAAATTTTTGAACAGCGCAGATGTTATAACAAAATTTCAATTTGGATTTAGGTCCAACCACTCGACCGTACAACAACTTTTTTGTATAACGGAACACATTAGCACTTCATTTGAAAAACATTGCCATACTGGTACTGTATTTATAGATGTCTCAAAAGCGTTTGATTAAGTATGGCACGAAGGTCTTTTATACAAACTAAAATCTTTCAATACACCTAAGTACTTATTCAATATTATCAAATCCTTTCAGAAGATCAGAATCCTGATCACCAAATCTAAAGAGAAACTATTTTTCCCACGTACTACGGTAAGATATGATGGATCGCACAGCGATTATCCAACTAAATGGGTTTGTAAGATGTGCTCGAAATGTATATTAAGCGAAGAAGCTGTTGAAAACCATTTGACCAATTGCAGTGGACAATCTAACAGAACCCCACTAGTAAAAAAGTTATAGTTCATCTAGTCTTATTTTTTTTATAAATTATTATCAAACATGATGTTTATTTGTTTATTTGTTTATTAATTAATTTACGGAATAAGATTCCTTATTTAGTACAGTACACAACAATAATACAGAAATTTAAAATAATTAACATATACAAGGGGCGATGGCCCAAAATAGAGCAAAATTACAGGTACAATAAATATAAATTATAATAATAAGGACAAAACTAAAACTACATACATGGTATAACAAAATAATAAAAAAAAAAGAAAAAAAAAAAAGAGACTACAAGATCAATAACACAATAATAAGGTGAACTAAGAAAGGTTGGGTCCTCGTTACCTAAACGCATTATGCAGTCGATTGGTTTGTTTCTACCGTAATTGGTACAATGGAAAGGTACAGTAAACGGAACTCGAGACCTTGTGGCACGATGCGGAACTTTGAAGTTTACTTGCGCGAGCAGTAAAGGGGCATTTATAGAACCATCGATTAACTTTCCCAAAAAGCCTGGGTTAGCTTTAACGTGCCTGTCTGCTAGGGATGTAAGGTTAAGTGCGTACAATACTGGAGTATAGACATGAGGAGGATGGACAATTTTTAGCATGTAAGCTGTGGACGACAAAAAGCGCCTTTGAACTCGCTCTAAATGGCAAGAATCAACTATCACAAATGGGTCCCAGAGCACAGACGCATACTCTAGTAAGCTTCGGACTAAAGAGCAATAGACAATCTTAAGAGATCTAGACAGTTTGAACTCTTTCATGGTGCGCATTATGAAGCCAAGTGACTTGAGAGCTCGGCAGTACATGGAGTCAATGTTAAGAAGTTAATTTATTTTTATTTTGTTGAGAAATGAAGATACTCGTTACATATGTAGGTATTGCAACAAAAAAAAATAATAATATTACTTACAATCTATCATGTTCTATTAGTACTTTTTTTATTTTTGACATAATATACATTTTTGACAAATATATTTTTTTTTAAAAAACCTTTGCCATGGGCAACTATAGTCTATTCCACAAGAGAATAGTGAGTCCGCCAACCGATTCTCGTCAGTACCGCGCATCCCCCACCAACTTCTCTGTGTTAACGTGATCACGTAGTTCTTGACGCACCAATCAAATTATTTGTGATGCGCGAAAAGTGATTATTCTCTCGTGGAATAGACTATAGTATACAATATACATACATCAATAAAATGGAAATTATGTAATTGTTTGTGACACCATTTCAATAGTAATTAATAGTATTATTGGATTAAATAAATAATTCAATTATATTATGCTGAGTAATAACGTACAGTTGCGGAAATAAGATCTATAAAAAAATAAAGTTTAAAATAATTGAATCAATTCATAACATAACTCAAAGTTAAATAATATATATAGATACAATTCACAAATTACTATGAATTATTCAGAATTAAACAACTGCAGGCTGTAAGGAATTATCAAAAAAATAATATCTAATATAAAATTTAAAAAAATACAAATAGTCCAAAATTAAATTAACCAAATGTTATTGAATGGACTGCTCCTCAGGTTTGTCGTTATTGTCATTTGTATGTTTTGTTATTAAAGGAGCATCTTCAACTTCATTGTCAGATAATTCTGATTCTAGACTGCTAGATGATTTTTCATGTTCTTCCAAGTGCTTCTTTAGGGTAACACGCCTTGAAAATACCTTCTTACAATACTCACATATGTATTGAGTATATTGAGTATCTTCAATTCTAAACAAAATAAAAATAAATTAACTTTTTAGTTTTTACATTATGTATGATAATAATTAAACTTTAATTAGAATAAAATAAGACTGAACTATTACTTGTTCGATTGTTTGGGAGGTATAGCTCGGTTAGATTGACCACTGCAATTGGTCAAATGATTCTTGACGGCTTCCTCACTTAAAACGACTTTCAGGCACATTTTGCATACCCATTTGGTAGGGTAATCACTGTGCGATCCATCATACCTTACCATGGTCCGGGGACAAAATAACTTCTCTTTGGGTGTGATGGTTGGTACTCTTCTGATCTTTCTTCTTTTACGTGATTTACAGTTCACAAATGGATTTTTCGGCATCTTTAAAGAACAATAATTCTGTTGACAAAAGTTACAACTTTAAAAGTATTTAGAATAAAATATTAGCTCAAAATCAATATTTTTATGGAAAAAACACAGAGACCAATTTACTTATTTACTGATACTGTATCAGGCATGTCAAAACTGAAGACAATATAATTTTACAGCCACTAGTCCAGGGCCGGATTGAGTAATTATTAGAGGTATTCCTAAAATATATACATCTACAATTCTATCCTCAGTACCAGTTGAGAGGTTATTTAGTAAGGAAATACAAGTTTTAACACCTAGGCGTAATAGGTTAAATGATAGAAATTTTAAAATGATTTTATGTTGTAGATCAAACATGGTTTGAATATTATTATTATTTCAAAAGCATTTATTATTATTTTTTTTTAATTTTAGCTAACAGCTTCTTTGTATTATTATTCCTATTCAGTCAGAGAATGACTTTTCATATTATGTATTTAAAAAATAAACTATTTTATTTTTAATATGTTTTAAATTGTGAATTTTTTTAAAAATTAATACCTATATCTCTGAATATTTGCATTAAACATGAAACTATCTGAAATTTATAAAAATGTATTAATTTTTAGCTTATATCTAGATAAAATTTAGTACAATTATCTTTATCTTTATCTAGATACAATTTAGTACTGTTACATTTTTCTTTATCTAATAATTTATTTATTATTTTTTTTTTTTCATTCATGTTTTTATTCAATTTGTTGCAAAAAAAGAAGAACAATAAGAACAATTGATGGTTTAGGTTAAAAATAAATAAAAATAAAAATAAAAAGGCAGATTAGATGGAGTGTAGAGGCCTCCCAGCAGAGGTACAACGACATGAGTAGGACTTTAATAAATTATTAGTGATCTATTCGAAACATTGTACATTAGGTATTTAGGTGTATTGTAGCGACTCTACGATTAGTGCGCTACTCTCGACCACTGGAAATGAGAATTCAATGTATCTACTATAAAGTATTTATCAATATCGTAGGCGTTACAATATTATTATATTTATTATTTTAAGTACTTACAATAAATGAACGTCTTCGTAGTTCGTAACTGGCTGTAAATGTCGAGAATTATTCAAATGTCAGATCAGACAGTCTAAACTCCGAATTATTCAGACGTCTAATCAAACCAAGGCTCTGGCTCTACTTTTCATAGGACATAAACGTTCTATGGCACTACGACAGTATCATAGATAAAGAAGTATCAGACTGAACAAGTAGAAAACGAGTGACTCCTCTATAGATAAGTATAATATAAAAACTCCTCTAAAAACTCTTAAACAGTGCTCTAAACCTTAGCTCTATCCACGGGGCACGGACTAATATTATATTATTATATCTTAAATCGTGGGCTCCATAGATAATAATTGATGCTCTATTATCTATGGGTGGTATCTATACGCGATACGCCTGCGATTTCAAAATTCCCGGCAGGATTTGTGATAACATAACAAATCTACTTATCTACATCAGAATTTAGTTACACCTTACACCTCACGCTAGAATATGCCTAGATACACAGTGTACAGTTAGAAACTTGGAAATAAATTTCAAAAATACTTAGTACTTACTACCTGCTTAGTGCAGTAGATACTTTTTATAGTAATCTTTTATTGTTTTAGTACAATGATATCCGTTTTTTTCTGACACGAATGGCGATGTAGCCGTTCATTCATTTGGATTTTGAATCCTAGTTTAGGAAAATAAAATTTACGTTAAATTATCTAAAAAATATTTTTAGTGCATAAATATGAGCCTAATGGATCAACTTTTTCCAGCAAATCATAAAACCACATTCGTGGTGGACCACACTCCGTACTTCGGATTGGCTAGTAACTCGCATATCAAAATGGACTTCACCAAACGGCCACCTGGTGGGATACCACCCGCACCCATATTCAAATCAATGTGGACGTGTAGCATTGAAGCTGTACTCGAATACTGCCGTATCGTATGGGATCTGTTTCCAGAAGGGAAACTTATACGTGTTATTAGTAGTGACATGCAATCTCGCACTTTGAATAATTGGTCATCTAGTCAACAAAATGTTAACTATATGCTGCATCATTTATCATCTTTAGGGCCACCCGCAAAACTTGTACCAAATCCAAATCGAGACTATAGTGTTGTATATGGATTTCGTACTGCATCCGAAGCGATGATTGAATGTACTACAGCTCAAATGGATCAAGGGGCTAAGAAAAATAATATCGAAGTTCAAAACAAGTAATTGGTTTTACCTAGTTATTTTAAATTATAATTTTACATATAGGTAACTGGTATAAGGTACATGTTATAAGTACAGTAATCAGGTCATTTATTTTATAGGCATAACACATTTGTCTGAGTTGTTAGTTTTTTTTTAAGTTAATTAAGTTCCTATGCCCATATCAGAAACTCTTCCAGTGCTGGGAAGAGAGGGGTTATAAGTTACAACTATTTTGTTACCAACTATGTACAGTAATAATTATTTTGAATTTAAAGTTTAAAGGTTCTTAAAAGAAATTTTCCAATTTCCAAAGGATGGTTAGGTGGTTATGTTAGGATTGTTAGGAATAATTGTTTATTATTATATTTTTATTCATTACAAATTCACTATTATTTTTGCACCTAAATCTAAAACTTTAAATATGTATTAAAAACTATTATCATAGCTATATAAAAATATACCTCATGTCTAAACAATTAATACACATTGGCGCAACTAGAGGGACTTGGCCTCCCGAAAATGCTTTGATTACCTATTTAAGATTTAATAATAATTTAAGCATGAGATAGTGAGATACATCCTATGCAATATGAGTATTAATATTATAGTTTATTTTGTATTTTTGTAATACATAATTAATAATAACGTTTTTATCAAATATATATAATGCGGGCATGCGGCAGTAGCATGTGGCGGTCACTACCCAATATTCCCACTCCCAGTATTTCCGACTGTAAATAAATAAATGATCGATTGTGCCAGTGTTTCAGGATTCGCTGTGGCTAATGAATTGTGTTTGTGTTTAAATGAAAGTATGAAACATTAATGAAAAAAGAATTGGAAAATTGTAAATTGGTACATCTTACCTAAAATACTCATAACTCGCTTTAAAATTAAAATATAATAAAAATCCTATGACATAGCCTAGATAATAGTCTTACCTACATTTAATTTGTATAACAGGTCAATACAGTATTATTGTACCTCCATAAACTCTAATTTTTAAACTAACGGAGCTTAATGTGATCTGTTCAGCCTAAAATTGGCTATGTTACGCACTTGTAAGGCGGAGACATCACATGCGGGTGCCAAGTCTTCTTAAGTCTTAAGCATAGAAAGAGATTTACTATAATACTATAGACAGTGTTACTCTATTAGGACATTTTTTAGCTAACAATAAAAATAGAAGAAAAGATCTTAACTTATAAATTATAATCCATGTGATTTTTTATTATATTTCATGGTTATAATTCAAAGGCGGATCCAGAAGGGGCCTTTTGGGGTGATAACCCCCCATATTTCCATCTCAAACGTAATTTGTTGACGTAATTACATCAAGAATAAATGAGGGGTAAGAATCCAAAACGTACTATTGCTAAAATATTGATTTTTCAGGAGAAGCGATTTCCTATATCTTAACATTTCCAATAAAAACAAACCATTTACGATTTACAACCAGACAAATCAATTTAAAAAAAAGGTTTTTTATTAAAATTATTTAATAATATATTATATTTTATATTTGAAACTATTCAAATGTGTTAAATATTCTAGTTATATTTTTAATTTAATTTAAAACTTAATTAAAATTTTTAAAATTAAATTTTAGTACGTTTTGAAATAACATTTTTACTTCCCTATACATAGGTATACGTACAACACTGGTAAAAGTACATTTTGGCATAACATAAAAAAAAGTAAATTTTGTAAATAGTTTGTTTTGATATAGTTAATGATTTGTTCCTATTCTTTTAACATGGGCAATAATACGTTTTGGCGTAAAACTGAAATAAGTACGTTTTGATTTTCTAAATATTATTTTTATGTATGGAAAAGGTTTGTTTTTGATTAACCAGTCTTTTTAATCGCAGATTTCACCAGGAAATAATACGCTTTGATCTATTGATGTATCAATATTTTTTCCATAAGAATCGATACCTTACTCGATTTTGTCAATTTTGGCAATAGTACGTTTAGGATTTCCACACCCTCAAATAGGGATTGGTTTAGTTAGTTTAATTGTTCTGTACGAGACTGAAAAGTAACATAATATGTATGTACCTAAATAAATACTTTAAAAAGGACTAAACTATATCAAAATTAATATTTTTAATTTTATCTATATCATGTGTGCAGTGTGCCCTTTAAAATCCCCCCCTGTGTTATCTTGGTCTGGATCTGTGCCTTGGTTATATTATGTAATGCTTGTTTTTATTTGAAGTGATTATTTTTCTGTGGTAGGAGTGCAAGCCCTCCATGGCTCAAATATTAGCTTAATTTTTTTCTGTGGCTTCAGCCCCCCTAATATTTTAGACCTAGTTGAGCAAATCCTAATACAGAGGAATGATTCAGATTAATTTAATATAATGTTTCATGTGCCATTTTTAATTTAATAATAATTAATTATATATAATACCTCAAGAATTACTTAATAAGAAAATCATTTGAACAGCGGTTAAACTCTCGGTTAGACACAGTCGTATTATGTTTAATATGATATTTGTAATGTAACTCCAGTATTTTATAAATTAGATAACTTCTTAGGATTTAATAAATTTCTGAAAATGTTCATTCATTTTTTTTTTTTTAAATCGAAATGTTTTTAAAAATAAATAATTAATATCAATTGAGTTATACGCATGTTTCTTATTAAATATTATTTTATCAAATTTCAGATGCAGAACAATTATTATCACATCAGCCAGGGACAACCCATCAATAGATAATCTCATGTCCATGTTTCATAATGAAATGATCAAAAGCAACAAATATGTAACTCAACCTAATTCAATGTCTATTAATCATTGTCACTTGGTAATAATTAACACTTATCCAGATTCTATAACATGTGAAGTCACTGATCGACCATCTCATCCCATATCAGCAATACTAGATTTGGAAGTGCATTCAATTCCTGCATCCAAAATTGGTATTAAAATATCAAATCTTTTATTAAAACACTACAATCTAGCTAGTACAACAGTTACCGGTATTCCTATGAAGGAAGAACAAAATGCCAGTTCATCAGCAAATTATGATGTAGAAATATACCATGCAGCTACTGCACATACAACTATTTTAAATGCAAATGTAGCTGATGCCAAAGCAGTGGTTGCAAAAAAAGAAGGAGCGGACTATGAGACAATTAAATTAAAATGGTGTACGCCAAGGGCAAACAACAATTTGCCAGATATTCACAGTTGTACGACGCTACATAGAATCACTCCAGTTGATATAAACAGTAGACCGAGCGCATGTTTGATAACGTTTTTATTGAATGGTCGATCAGTTTTACTTGAGATGATTAAACAAGGTGGTGGTAAAAGCATGTCACATGTTTTAAAATCGTACAATGGTGAAATATATATACATACAGTATCGTCTGGTCGCACAGTACTTGAAGATCCACCAGCCATTAGTGAAGGCCCTGGAGGGAAAGTAACTCAGTACAGAGTAGCTGATTTTGGTACTTTTATGAAGTTAAATTTACTGCAACCAACAAAAAGAAAACAAACAGAAGATAAAAACTATATTGACGATGCAAAAGAAAAATTGAAAAAACAAACTGCATATTGGCCATTAATTACATCATCAACTATAATTTTTAATTTGAAACAATACACTGAACCAATGTTGTCATTAATGGTTAAAGATAACATTAGTGATCAGGAAGTAATGAATTGCAAACAATGTATTTATTCTTTGATAGCCGCTGAATCAAAAAATGAACACCTAATTACACCCAATCCATCAAATCCACGAAAAATGATGAAAAAAGATGACCAATACAAGTCTATGTGGACAGAGTTGGAAACATTCTTAAAATCAAACTTATACACTGAGAATCATTGTAAAGTGTTGCAATGTTTATTTGAATGTCGTGGTAGACTTGATGAAGAAAAAATTATTGAGAAAACTTTAATGCGTTTCAAAAAATCATTAGCTGATAGACCAAGTGTAATACGAGCTACTACAGATTCGCCTATGTCTCCACCATTAACTCAGCAGACAGGCATAAAACATAATATAGCTCATAAAGCTGTTGCTGCGGATCCAAACAGTGTTATGTATTTGCAAATAGTTCAGGATCAGGACAATCGTAGAGTTAACCCTCCTTCGCGACCACCGTTTGCTGGTAGATTAAAATCTATTCAAAAGAGAAATGGTAATTTATTTGCAAAACTTTATCAACATATAGACGACGACACAGATACTAAGAGTGCAAAATAAAATTGTCTGTAATTTTATCTGTATTGAATCACATATTGTCTGACTCAAATAGAATAATATTTTAATACCTATTAAAATTACTATGAAACATTTTGTACTGTAAGATATTTTTATTTTTTACTTATAGCTATTATTGCTATCATAATATCACAATTATTTTATCCTAAAATTGTAGTCAAATTGAATAGTTCTCAAACTGTAAACAAAACGACAGCCTAACTTAAATCTAAATAAATGGTAACATGCCATTAAAACAATTAATGGACTCATAAGCAAATGAGGCAATCACTTTTCCTACATTAATAAGATTAATTTAGATTATTAAGATTAAGATTAAGATTATTAAGATTATAAAAAAATATACAAATCCCCATGATGTGTGCAAACATCTGGGGATGCAATACCAATAACTAATAAGCTTAAAGAAATAAAAAATAAAATAAACAAATGGCAATACCAACACTAATACCTCTCAACGTGCAGACATATTAACCGCAAGAACCAGAATCTGCAGACACGTCTACCTCACTCATATTTATGCGATATTACATGAAAAACAACCCTACTACAGCCAATATGACACACTTCTCACCGTAAAAGTCCTAGATTTCTTACAACGTCTACGCAAGAACCATCCTCAAATATTCTTCAACTATGCAAGAAGCACTTGAGGATCACAACACCCACTCAGTATACAAATTTTTCAAAACCATCGGTATTGATACCATTTAATATAAGATAAGTTAAGATAACATGTAAATATGTAAGTAACATTGAAAAAAAAATGTAATCACTATAATTATTAAGTTAAGCAAATAACCCTATTAATTAATGTAAATATAATTGTAGGCTAATGACCTAGGTCTGCATACCTAATTAAAAAATTAATGGATTTTTGAAAAAAGTAATAATCAATTAATACAAACCTATGAAAACCATTAAATTTACATTGAATTAAAAAAATATATGAATTTACTTCTTTATAAATGAATAACATATTAAATAAAATAATGATTTTGGCAACCCACTGGATTTAAATTGTGTATGTTTAACTTCAAAGAATATTGATTTTCAGGTGTCAATAAAATTAAGAAAAACTATTATCGAGAATGCTCAACTTTAAAAAAAAAAAAAACACTCAATTCTAAATTATTTAATTTGGGGTAAAAATAATAAATAAATAAAAACTTAAATTGATCCAAAATAATTGACTGCTATTGCATCATTCCAAATTGGCCCCATTTTCTGAAAAAAAATAAACATGTGGTAATAGATTTAGGTACTATACAACTAAACAAGAATCAGAATTTATTAAACTCTATAGGTAATAAATGCCAGTCCTGTACTCCTGTGTTTGATACTTTAAATGTTTAAAACAATAACAGAGAATTACTTTTCCGGTTACACGGATGATTTTTAATTATATAAGATTATTTATTACATTTGAAAGTGGGTGAAAACGTAAAACACTCAAATGCACATTTTAGAAGAGATAATTATAAAACTTTTATAGTTCAAGTTTGTATTTTTTAAGTTTATACACAATGTATGTAAATGTATGTAATTTATTACATTTTATTATAAATTAATAAATATTATAAACAATATGATTCATAAATCACTTTGACCAATGAGTTCGAATCATATCTGCTCCCTTTTCCCCAACCATTAAAGTCGGGGCATAAAGATGTGCGTGGGGTATATGTGGAAATATTGATGAGTCCACTACTCTTAGCCCTCGAACTCCAAATACTTGTAGTTTATTGTTGACGACGTCTCCCATCCGGCATGTACCGCATTGGTGATGATAAGTGTGCGTCAAATGTTTTGATAAACAAGCCCAATAATCATCGGATCGAAATGGTAAATGATCACATTTCGGATATGGTACAGGATCCAGTTTAGCGGCGACATCTTTAAACGCCTGTGTTTCCTCTACTAACTTAACTGCATATTTAAGAGCATAAATATTGTCTTCTAGATCAGTATTGCTGTCATAATAATTATAAGACATAATGGGTGGATTCAGTGGGTTGCTGTTTTTCAAAGTTACGCTTCCGCGAGCGTCTGGTTGTAACAACACAGTAGTCATTATAAATACGTTTGGTTTATCTGACAGAGGACCAAAAATTAATTCAAGTCCTCTACCTGATGGTGCCCTTACATAAGCTAAGCCGTCCACTCCCCTTGGTACTGTAAGTGGTCCTTGGCCATACTTAAACCATTCTTCAAATAAACGAGGATCAGATATGAATTGTTGATTGATTACTGGGCTTGTTTGATTTACTATGAATTCCAAAGCTAAAAAATAATACAATCTATTGATATTACAAAATATTAGGATTTGGGACTCGCTTTCCCGATAATTGGTTATAATAAACAATGTTTATGTGTAATGTGTAGGTAAACCTATGGCTTATTATAGCTTCAAGCTTCAGGTCCTAGTCCCGTACGCACCTATTATTACATATATTTCGTTATCTTCGAATATATGTTAGGTAGGTACTATGTACCTACCTAAGTTATATCTTATACCTATTATAGTTAAAAATATCGTACAGGTAACTACAGTGGTGATTGAATTCTATTCATTATTATTTTAATATTTTTTTATTCATGTATGAGAAGAATTAAATCACACGTTTTATTTAAATACCTAATATTGAAATTCAACAACAACAAAAAAAGAATTTATTATTTTACATTATTTTATCTTAAGTGGATACGATACCGTGATCTTTATCCAACACATGCGTTGCATAGAACTTAGACATGTTCTTTGCAAACATACCTATTAATTGACCTCATGAAGCGATAAGAATTCTGAAAACAGATTTGATTTATCGTTAAGTCTACTTTTATATTATCCCTCCCCCAAAAAAAAAGAATTCTAGAAAAGTTATATTAAAAATAGTAATTAAAAAATTGCCATATTTCAATTTTTGGAGAGAAGTTAAACTCAAAAAATCAAAAATGTGGAAAAGTCAATTTGAAGTAGACTTGACAAAAAATTCAAATTGGTTTTTAGAATTATTATTGCTTAATTAGATCAATTGGTATGTTTGTCAAATAACACGTCTAAAACCCTATGCCGCGTGTATATTAGACACAGACAGAAAAACAAGGTATCAAATCCCCTTAACAATGTAAACTACTACTACCATATAAACAATAAACATACTTGATGGAATAATAGGTACCTACTCTAAGTGTTTATCTTTAATTTTAATATTCAAAATTATATTTATATATTAATAAATGAATCGATTCGATATATTATTAAACTAACTAATATCAGTTTTAGCAAGTTCGACGCAGGTAGGTATGTCATCGGCCATCGCCAATGGTGTCTACATATTTAATGTGAGAAGGCCTTAACACTGGCGGAGTTTCCATATACCCATCAAAGGTAAGAAAATAAAACTGACGAAGTTTACATTAGATCTTTTCATTACCTTTTTTTATAACCGGTATTCCGGTGGAGTTTACAAGTTTACTGGAGTTACCCTCCCGCCACTGTGCACTTACCCTGGCAATAAAACTTTTCGGATTAAAAGTAAACGACCCTGCAGGTTCCTTTCTAATGATTAAACCTATCTTTCGCCTAGCCAAATAAATAAATAAGTTAGTAGGTATTTTAATTTTTAAGTAGTTTCAATGGACATTCACTCAAAATATCCTAATATTATATCTTATTTTATATGTATTAGGTAGGTACTTCTCGTATTATTATTGCATATAGATTGTAAATAGGTAAGCAATATTTGATTGCACAAAAAAAAACATTGGCGACTTTTTGCTGTGCAGAACTTATTAAGAGCTTGTCAAATAGTTTTAACCTTAAATATCGTATTAAATAGGAAATACACAAATTAAAGTTAAATAAAAAAATAATATTTAAGTTTCAAATACATTTTAATAAGAAAATAGAACACTAGAATTATTATATCTAGAATCTAGATATTTAATTTTTAAAAGTAAATATACCAACTGTTCCATAGTGATCTTGTAAATGTTGTCCCACCTGTAAATCTTGAATTACTGGTATTCTATGATTTTTTAAGTGGTCTTTGGGTCCAATTCCTGATAACATGAGTAATTGAGGTGAATTTATTGGCCCAGCAGCCAAAATAATCTCTTTTTTAGCATATACTGTTCTATTTTTGTCTCTTTTTATGAATTCTACTCCGGTTGCTAATTTAGTTTTTGGATTAATAAGTATTTTTGTTACTTGGCTGAATATCGCCACATGGAGATTTTGACGATCTTTGACTGGACGGACAAAGGCTTTAGAAGCACTCACCTATCAAACAAAATATTTATATTTATATATATATATATATAGCTGATGTTAGGTAGGTAGTTAATTATATTGTAATATAAAAAAACAGCACTAATGGAAATCGTTTTTTCTTTCAAAATGCATAGTAAAGACAAGATTTTTTATTCATCAGACAACTTTTTTTAATCCCAAATAAATAACGTTAAATCTTAAGATTTCTAAAATGTTTAAAATTTCTAATTTCTATGATTTGTGAAAAACCAAAACCAAAATATTTACCTATAGGTATTGCCAAACATTGTAAATTATATCTAATATATTTAAGTAGAAAATGTATGTATGATAAGTGAATAAAATAAATTAAGAATACAAAATATAGACGAGAGGACAAGAGTTGGTTTGGCAAATAAATGAACTGTTCATGTTCAAATGGTTGGGTAAAAATACAATACTAATATTTATTTGTTACATTATAGTTAGGTATAGGTATGCATATTATGAATATATTTACTCTGCGTCCATTTATTGTTGTGGCTTGTAAACGCGATGCTCCATACTCTGGGTTAACCGTATAATCGATATTTACTTTTAATCCTAATTCGCCACCGGCTTCTATAAATTTATCAACGAGCGGTGAATGATATCTAACTCGTTCGACGTGTAGATTTCCTTTTTGTGAATGAAACGGTGAATTTTGATATTCCGGTATAGAATTGTTTTCAGATTTCAAAAAATAAGGCAATACATCACCGTACGCCCAGCCATCATTTCCCAGCCCTGCAATAATATCATAATCTTCTCTTTTCCCTCTCTGGTAATACATATCATTTATTATCGATGATCCACCCATGCCTTTTCCTTTTGGCCAAGGACAGCGATTATTTTTAAAACCAAAACAACCATTTTTAACTGGCTCTGCGGTGTATCCCCAACTGTACTCCGATGATTCTAAAAACGATGCTACTGCCGGTACATCTGTGTACACGGTTTCGTCTTTTCCTGCTTCTAGTACTAGTACTGACCAATTTGGATTTATACTAGTATTTACTCGGCGTCCATTTATTGTTGTAATTTGAGAACGTGATATTCCGCCATTTTCTTGATTGATTGTATAATCAATATCTTTTTGTAATCCTAACTCAACTCCGGCTTCAATAAACATGTCAACAATTGGTGAACGATAAGGTGCTCGTTCGACGTGTACATTTCCCTTTTGTGAATGAAAGGGTGAGTTTTAATATTCTGGTATAGAATTGTTTTCAGACTTTAAAAAATATAGCAACACGTCTTTGTAAGCCAACCAGAGTTCCCTTGTGCCGCAATTGTATCATAATCTTCTTTTACTCCCCGAGTGTAGAGCAACGCGTTTATTGTAGACGATCCACCCATTCCTTTTCCTTTTGGCCAAGGACATCGCTTATTCTTATAACCTAAACAACCGTTTTTAGTTTAATATGCTTTTCCCAAGGAATATAATGATTTTAAAAATTAGTCACCTATTCAAAATATGGAGAATTAAATATTGGTCATCGGGTCATAGTAGATTTTAATTATTTTTTAAGGAAGCAATAAGAAACCAGTTCGTCGATTCAAACCACACGAAAAAAATATTATAATAAATTCACACCGTTTGACGACCGGTTTTAGTGCTTTATTCGGTTAGTACATCATGTGATAGAAGTCAATTTCTAAAATTCATACTTACCAAAACTATTTTCTCAAGATGTGAAATATTTGATTGAAAAAAACAAATAAAAAAACAGTAATATTTACGGAGAGTGAAGACACCAAGTGGTAAGATTGATAAGATTTATGGTGTGGAGGTTAACAAATTATAAATTTAACTTGATAAGTTAAAAATTAATATAGAAAAAAATACTAACTTAACTCAGTTTAAAAAAGTAAATCTATTTTTTTTTTATTAGTATGTAAATCATATAAAGAGTGAATGTGTCTTTCTGGTTTCTAATTTATAAATTAGAAAAAACAATTTTATTGAACTTTTATCATAATGTACACTGTATACCATTTTACTTTTACTTTACTATTATTTACTAATTTAAACTATACTCATCTCAAATTAATAATTTAACGAATATATTTTTTTATATCTTATAGCAATTGAATGTCATAATATGTGATGATAGTACATAACCTTCATATACTGTATATTGTAAGTTATATAACATTAAAACATTACAATAATTGTTAATTATTATTAATAACTAATATATATAAATACCTATATTATTAATAATTATTGTCAATTTGTAATTTAAAGTTATTAATTTTATTAAAATAATTTATAATTGCAATTTGCAACTCGCATAATATTATATAATTTACAACTTAATAAAATATATTAATATATACAAAATTATGCTATCAAGAAAAAAAAAGAAATGTTTATGTTTTTGCATTGGATTATTTTTATTTTATACTGATAATATTTACGTATAAACGAAAAATTTAAAAATGTTTTTAACTTGATGGATTTTTTTAAAATCAACTGAGAAAATCTAAGTTATTTTAACTGTAAATTAAACTAGTTAAGTTCATAATTTGATTAGAAAATAAACTAACTAGTTAATTAAACAGTTAAAAAATGAACTTTTTAACAAGTTAGGTAATGCCCACCTTTGAGTGTATAATATCCCAGTCAATGCATTCAAGAACTTTAATATAAATAAATAAAATGTTAAAAGAAAGTTTAGATTAATTTTTAATAATATAATAAATAGTTAATGCGCATCTTTGCCTGAAACATTGCCGGTTACAGTTACCAGCTGTACTTATAAAGTTATAATTTACAACTTATTATAGTAATAGATAGTAATGGTACAGTAAAATTGTAAGCCAATATTATACTTTCAAAATTGTTTTCAAATTATATTATCTTGCATTGATTTTTAATTTTCAAGAATAATTTATTCATACACCATCATCCTACGAAAAATAAAGAGGTGTGAGAATAACCCGGACACATAATGAACCTGATTCCTACAACATAACATTATGGGTCAAAATACGGGTTGTACGGCCTAACTTATTGGCAATAGCTTATAGTCATATAGATAGGTACAGATAACTGTAAAAAACATTTTTGTATTTTCAATTAAATCTGCAATCTTTGTCATTATATTATTGTAATATTAATAGTCTGTGAAAATATAAATCATTAGGCATAAGCACCGATTACATTACAAGTATTGTATAGAAGTAATACCTATGTGGTATTAAATTTTCAATAATAAAATGCTGTCCCCTGCTATCGTCTATGAATTAGCAGGTATAGAATTAAGTAAATTTCTAATTTCCAATAATTGTTAAGATATTTATCAAGGCACCTACTAGCATTTAAACATTTTACAAATTTACAATTTTGTAGGTGTAAAATACAGAATTAAATATAAAATTATTTAAATATTATTAAATTAATTTTTTTCCTAGACCACTATTGTCACTTGTCCAAATATACATTCCATTTTTTATAATTAAAACAAAATATAATTTAATGTGCCAAACTATTCTAACATTTTAGAAAAGATAAAACTTTTATAGTTAACGTTTGTTTTTTTTAGGTTTATACATAATGAGAAAAATGTGTGTAATTTTATTACATTCTATTATAAATTAATAAATATTATATAATTATTATAAATAAATAAATATTATAATTATTATAAATAATATGGTTCATATATCACTTTGACCAATAACTACGAATCATATCTGCTCCCTTTTCACCGACCATCAATGTCGGGGCATAAAGATGTGCATGTGGTATATGTGGAAATATCGATGAGTCCACTACCCTTAACCCTTGAATTCCGATTACTTGTAACTTGTTGTTGACAACATCTCCCATCCTGCATGTACTACACTGATGGTGATAAGTATTTGTCAAATGCTTCGATACACAAGCCCAATAATCGTCAGATTTAAATAGTAAATGTTTACATTTTGGGTACGGTATTGGGCTTAGTTTAGCCGATACGTCTTTAAATGCCTGCGTTTCTTCTACTAATTTCACTGCATACTTAAGAGCATATACATTGTCTTCTAAATCGGTATTATTGTTTTCATAATAACCATAGGACATAATGGGCGGATCCAATGGATTATTGCTTTTCAAACTTACTCTTCCACGACCGTCTGGTTGCAACAGCAATGTCCCAAGAAAAAACATGTTAGGTTCATCCGATGTGGGACCAAATATTAATTCAACCCCTTTACCGGATGGTGATCTTATATATCCTAAACCATCACTTCCTCCTGGTGCGGTTAATGGTCCTCGGCCGTATTTGAACCATTCTTCAAATAAACGCGGGTCCGATATGGTTTGTTTTGTAATTGCTGGTCCGGTTTGATTTACTTCAAATTTTAAACCTATGGCTATATATAAAATTCAAAAATATAGGTATATTATAATAAAGAATACATACAATTTTTAATTAAAAATAAATCAAGTAAGTAATAACTAATAAGTTTAGTGTCCACATTATTTAAAAAAAAAAAACATTGTTTTTTCAAATATTCTTTGGACAGAAGCAGTTTAAATGTATTATATTTAGGTCATTGTATTCCACGGTGTAAACCGTGTGGATAACTGATGGACTTCGATATTTGTGGTATAAGCCAAAACTACATAATACACTGATATACGTATTCATATTTTAGTTTCAATAGTGTAATAACAATTAATTAAATACTAGAGGAAATACAGTACATTTAGTGTATGTAAAACAATGTTAAAATTGAAAGTATAGTAATCAAGTAAAAACTTCATGATAAATTTAATTATGCTTTCATATTCGCTTTATCGGATATCTAATAATCGGTTAAATTGGAATTAGATAGGTATATACTTTAAGTTCGAATATACTTAGTAGAAAAATGTAAATCTTAAGCTCAAAAGTTGTACAAATACTTATTAGTTAAATTAAACATACCCAATGTGCCATAGTGCTCAAGTAAATTTTTTCCAACTGGTAAATCTTGGATTACTGGTATACCATGATGTTTTAAATGATCTTTTGGTCCAACACCTGATAACATTAGTAATTGTGGTGAATTAATTGGTCCAGCAGATAAAATAACTTCTTTTTTGACATAAACTGTTCTAAGTTTTCCTTTTTTCATAAATTCTACTCCAGTTGTTTTTTTAGTTTTTGGATCAATACGTATTTTTGTTACTTGGCTGTTTATTGCCACATGAAGGTTTTGACGATTTTTGGCCGGACGAATAAAAGCTTTTGATGCACTAACCTATACAAAAAAATATTTATTTAGTACGTAAAAACTATAAAAACAAATACAGGGTTATAGACTGACTGATAAATATTGATAATTTCTATTATTGACAAAGGTAACTAAATTCCGAAAAATAATAAATAGAAAATAGTAATAGCCAATACTTAAAATCACAAATTATAATACAATTGTATCATTAAATATCATTAATTAATAATTATATACTTAAGTATAAAATAGTTTTATAAAAGAAATTTACCAAATACTTAGGTATGTATAATATTTTATCAAACTTGGAGGAGAGACAATGGTTTTTAACAAATAAATGAGAAATAATACCTACGATAATTTGTGCTATTAATGTAACTACTATATGTCTATATTAATTGGTTACTTCCCGAATAGTTGCTTGTTGGTTTAGAACTTATGCGCGAGTATACAAAACATTGTAGGTATATGACTAACTTGAAAATGAGGTGGCTAATGTTGATTGTTATTTGTATTCACAATAATCAATGTACTTACACAGAGTACACAGAGTACAAATACAATACTAATATTTATTTATTAAATAAGTTAGGTAGCCGGTAGGTACTAGGTATGCATATAAATATATTTACTCTGCGTCCATTTAGAGTTGTGGCTTGTAAACGTGATACTCCATATTCCGGATCAATTGTATAGTCAATATTTTTTTTTAATCCTAATTCTCCACCGGCTTCTATAAATTTGTCAGTGAATGGTGAATGATATCTAACTCGTTCGACGTGTAAATTTCCTTTATGTGAATGGAAAGGTGAATTTTGATATTCTGGTATTGAATTGTTCTCGGACCTTAAGAAATAGGGCAATACGTCATCGTAACTCCAGCCGTCATTTCCTAGTGCTGCAATTGTATCATAATCTTCTTTTTTTCCTCTTGTGTAAAACATGGCATTTATAATTGACGATCCTCCCATGCCTTTTCCTTTCGGCCATGGACAACGATTATTCTTAAAGCCTAAACAACCGTTCTTTACGGGTTCAGCGGTATAACCCCAGTTATAGTTTGTTGCTTCTAAAAAAGGCACTGCCGCCGGTATATCTGTGTATATAGATTCATCTTGGCCTGCTTCCAATAAAAGTACTGACCAATTTGGCTGTTCAGATAAACGGTTTGACACGACACAACCTCCTGGACCTGCTCCGATGACAATAAAATCATATTCACTTAATATAGGTCTATCACCTATAAAACTGTTTTCCCTGAATGGAATTTCTTGTTGCTGATACTGAGCATAAGTTGATTGATGCGATTGACTAAGAGTTAAAGATGAAAAAAAAATTAAAAATGTGAATATTATAAAAATATTTTTCATGATGTCACGTGCAACATAAGTTATGGACCACTTGGCTATGATCAACTGATGTTAGCAGTGTCAGAATCTCAAACTCAAACAGTCCTGTTTCATTTACTTAGTCTCCCTACTATAATATTATATATTTGTATCTTTTATTTTACAAATTATATTATATACAAGTTAATACAAGTTACCTCCGTGTCTTCTTACAGTGATCCCGAAATCTAGGTTAGTGTTACTCGTTATAATTAAGTAGGATATTGGAATAAATTAAAGCGATTAAACTAATAGCTTATATTATATTATTAATATTTAATTATTATAATTATATTTTATATAATTTATTATTGTTTTTAACTTTTGAGTCAATATACCTTTTGTGTTAATATTTTGAAAATTGTAGGTAGGTACTATACATATTTATTAAAAATGTTAATATAAACATTTGGTGACAATTTCAACTTTCAAGTGTCTTTGGTTATACGAGTCTGTATATTAACAACAAAATAAATAAAATCGATTTCGTCCAAAACTGGTTTTGCATAAAAATTTTATTTTATCCCAAATAGTAGTAATAGACAATACTATAATAGTATTGGGTATTTTAACTTTCGTAAATGACCGTAGATACATAAAATGATACTTTTTGTTTATATCAGAATTTACTATACACGATAAAATTTTCAAATTTTTTTGATTTGTTTTGAACTGTTAACGGATATTTTCAGTTTTCAATTTTTTTAGTATTTTTATTTTATGAATGTCAATAACATTTTGTTTGTTGGGAAAAAGATTAAAAATTGAATACAAGGCTCTTAATATAATGTTACAATGATTTTTGAAAAATATAAAAATCCATAGTCACAATTTCTTCTCATAAGTACCTATACCTATTTAATGTTAAAATGTTGACAAAACACGTAGAAATCACGGAAATGTGCAAATTATTTTGAGTTAGAAATTCATAAAAAAATGTATTTTTAAATCTAAGATTTGAAAATGTAATACAAGATTCCCCATAAGTTAGGTATACATAATAGAAGGCTCCTGATATATTGTTACAATAGCAGTTGGAATATATTAAAGTTACATAAGGACAGTTTTTTTTATAAGCATTTAAACTTTTAAGTTAGATTTTTGACAACATTTATCAAATTAAAAATTTAAAAGTGACTGCAGTTAAAAATTTATAAAATGTTCAATTTGTATAGCTAAGGATTTAAAACTTACTACAAGGTGCAACCAAAGTAGGTTATTCTGTAAACAAAAATTTTCAAAAATGTTTTTTTTATAGTTATTTTATGTTCAATTGGAAATTATATATTAAATAACCAAGAATAACGATTATAGCTATTTTATGGTAATTTTATAATATTAATTTACCAACCGGCTACCGTATTAATAATAACTAATAAGTAATAACAATATAAATATAATATTAAATATCCACTCTGACAAACCGTTACCGCTCAGAATCGTTTTTCGTATACAATGATATTATATCATTGAATTCAAATTATACAGTAACCCACTTGTAACCTGCTGTACATCAGAGCGACATCCACTTTCTCACCTTTCTATGTATTAAAGTTATTATAATGACAGTGCAAATATATAATAATTGATTTTAATTAAATACAAACTACAGAGTGTGGTAAGTATATTAATTAAAACAAAGTTCTTATGTAGCTTGATTTTATTTTAAATGTATATGCTCAATATATTTTTAGGTAATAAGAGTACGTTAGATTAATACCTAATCAATACCTTAAATGTAACACATAGCCTTTGTTCAAGTGGAATTTCCATGTGCAAAAATAGTGTCTTAATTTTTAAGTATTGCCCAGTAAGCTAATTGAACAATGAACAAATAATAGGTAGTTGATTTTACTTTAACTAATTATAATAACTTCTTATAATTATAGATAAATATATATTTCAAGATCAAGGTGGAGTAAATACATATAGTAATACATTATTACGATATAAAATAATGGGAGGGGTTGACCGTCATTACCTCTGTGGATTTGGAATTCGCCCTCTCCTCCTCAAAACTAGGATATATCCGCCACTGCTGTGTCCATTTAGAATCGATTTTCTTTTGCAAAATTATGTATTAGTATGTATTATTGAATTTAACACTTCCATAATACATCGTTACATTACATTACCTTATCAAAGACCAAGTACCTACACGACTAGGTACTATTGATTATAAATACTTATACATACTAGTATTAATTTCTACTACACTCGACGCCTACCGTACATCAGAGTGGTTTCCTAAATTTTCCCCATTAATTTGATTTTTATTTTTTTTAGTTTTATAGGTGTAAAAAAAATAATTAAATATAAAATTATTTAAATATTATTAAATTCGTTTTTTTTTTTCCAGAGCACTGTTGTCATTTGTCAAAATATACATTCCAGTCCGATAATTTAAATAAAAAAAAAAATGATATACAAAAATTGCATAATCTAACAATTGTCCGGATAAAATTACACGATACAACCATCATACCTATATATACAGGGACAAATACAGGATATAAGTATTGAAAATTAAAACCATTATTATTATATAGCATAAGATATTTTATTCTGTTAAATTAGGTACCTAGGTAACCAAAAACAATAAATTATATCTGCCCCTTTTTACCAACCATTAAAGTTGGGTTGTTGGGGCATACCTATATATGTACATTCGGTCTATTCAGCATATGAGGAATTACTACGAATTCTACATGCAGATACCTATGACAGACACATTTAAAATTTAAAATAATAACTTAAAATTGAATTTCAGGATACATAAATAGTTTTTCATCAATTATTACATGGTATTATAATATAATACATTTGAAAATGGGTGAAAACGTAAAACACCGAAAAACATATTTCAGAAGAAATAAAACTTTTATACAGTAAGTTTATTTTTTCAATGAGTTTATGCCCAATGATAGTAATATATACATAGTTTATTACATTTAACTATAAATAAATAAATATTATAATTATTAAAAATAATATGGTACATAAATCACTTTGACCAATAACTACGAATCATATCTGCTCCCTTTTCACCGACCATCAAAGTCGGGGCATAAAGATGTGCATCGGGTATGTGTGGAAATATGGATGAGTCCACTACTCTTAACCCTTGAATTCCGATTACTTGTAATTTGTTATTGACAACATCTCCCATCCTGCATGTACTACACTGATGATGAAAGGTATATGTCAGATGTTTCGATACACAAACCCAATAATCGTCAGATCTAAATAGTAAATGTTTACAATTTGGGTGCGGTATTGGGCTTAGTTTAGCCGAGACGTCTTTAAATGCCTGTGTTTCTTCTACTAATTTAACTGCATATTTGAGTGCATATACATTGTCTTCTAAATCGGTATTGTTGTCTTCATAATAACCATAGGACATGATGGGCGGATCCAATGGGTCATTGCTTTTCAAACTTACGCTGCCACGGCCGTCTGGTTGCAATAGCAGTGTAGCAACCAAAAACATGTTAGGTTCATCCGATATGGGACCAAATATTAATTCAACCGGTTTGCCGGATGGTGATCTTATATAGCCTAAGCCATCAACTCCTGCTGGTACTGTTAATGGTCCTCGGCCATATTTGAACCATTCTTCAAATAAATGTGGGTCTGATAGGGTTTGGTTCGTCAGTGCTGGTCCAGTTTGATTTACTTCAAATTTTATAGCTGCATATAATATTTTAAAAAATAAGTACATATATTAATATAGGTATATTATAAAATAATATTAATCATACAATTTTTAATTAGAAATAAAGCTATTTCAGTGTCCATATTGTTTTTAAAAAAAATTACAATTTTAAAATTGTCAATGGGCAGAAACGATTTTTATTTTATTCAGGTCGTTTTACTCCTTGTGAACCGTGTGGAAAACCCTTAACTACAGTTTTTTAAGTAGCTAAAGAACGTCAACCACTTCACCGGAATACAGTAGTATAGTACCTATAATGTACTACTGTCCTCGAAATGTTCTTGTGTCTATAAATAGCTAAAAAAAAAATCGTAATATTTCGAAAATGTTATAATGCATAAGAATTTCTAATGAAAATGTTATGTATCTACGGTTATTCGCTTAGAGTTGAACTAAAAATCAATTTTTTTCAAAAACTATGGTGCATTCGAGATGTCAGTAACTAGTTACTAGATACTTGTATGAGTCGAATGACACGCATGCACATGAAATAATTATTATTAGTCTAATTAAAATGGTGTCAAATATTAAACCATGGTTCTGGATAATAAATATTATAATATCCAAAAATTATACAAAAATGTATATATTATATATGTAGATACCTTTATATACATATTATATTAGTTGATAGCCTTAGATAATAAGTACCTCTATTGATCATTCTTAAAGATTTGAGTATTGGCAATTTTTAGGCGATTTTTATAGTGTTGTGTATATGATTATTAATAGTAAAATACCTATCATTCATACATTTATAACACGGAACCTGAACAGTAGTTTAGCAGATATTATTTATTTTGTACCTATTTTATGGGCTAAAAGTATCAATGTTTTGTAAATATACCTTTCGACTAACGAATTTAAGTAACATTAGTTCTAAAAACATCGTTCTTACATTAATTAATTTTTTGAGTTGAATATTATTAACGTTTTATTAACAAATGTAGACGGGTTTAAGAGATCAAATTAAAAAATTGGAAGTAATATTCAAGTAAAAACTCCATGACAAATTGAATTATGTTTTCATATTCACTTTATCCGATATCTAATAATCGGTTAAATTGGAATTAGATACCTAGGTATATTTTAAGTTCGAATATACTTAGTGGAAAAATGTAGGGCTTAAACTCGAAAGTTATACAAATACTTATTAGTTAAATTAAACATACCCAATGTGCCATAGTGCTCAAGTAAATTTTTTCCAACTGGTAAATCTTGGATTACTGGTATTCCATGATGTTTTAGATGATCTTTTGGTCCAACACCTGATAACATTAGTAATTGTGGTGAATTAATTGGTCCAGCAGATAAAATAACTTCTTTTTTGACATAAACTGTTCTAAGTTTTCCTTTTTTCATAAATTCTACTCCGGTTGTTTTTTTAGTTTTTGGATCAATAAGTATTTTTGTTACTTGGCTAAATATTGCCACATGAAGGTTTTGACGGTTTTTGGCTGGACGAATAAAAGCCTTTGATGCACTTACCTATACAATACATTATTAATTTAGTAGGTAATAAACATACAAATATATACAGGGTTGTACTTAAAAATATTGGTAATTCTTATTATTGAAAAATGGTAGCTAAATGACGAAAAATAATAAATAGATAATAGTAATAAACAATATTTAAAATCAAAAATTAATATAGGTACATTAAATTTTCATTATTAAATATCGTTAGTTAATAATTAAATTTAAATATAAAATTATTTTATAAAAGTAATTTACCGAACTACCAATGTACAATTTTTTTATGAAACCAGGAAGAAAGTTAATGGTTTTCGACAAATTAATGAGAAATAATACTATTCTTAGTGCTATTAGGTACTATACTTGTATTAAGAGGACGCCACTCCCGCATGCTTTGTCAGCTCCATCTTACAAACGCGTCACATACAAAATTTACGTTCAGAAATTCAAGTTTTATGCCGTTAGCTTAAAAATTAAAGTGAATCAACCTATTATAAGACTTTATGGTAAGAACATTATCTGTATTTTGTTGGAAGGTTTTTTACGATAATTCAGTTTTTAAGTGAGTTATAGCGTGTATTTTAAATGTAAATTAAAAATGATCATAACTCACTTAAAAACTGAATTATCGCAAAAAAACTTCCATCGAAACACAGATAATGTTCTTACGATCAAGTTTCATAAAAGTCGATTCACTCTAATTTTTAAGCTAAAGGCATAAAACTTGAATTTCTGAGCGTAAATTTGGTATGTTACTGCACCTTTGGAAGACGGAGACAACACGTCATGCGAGTGTGGCGTCCTCTTAATCGATTCTATCGAAAATAGTTTTTGGCTTAGACCTTATGAGCTTAAAATACATAGTATATGAATAACTTTCCATCAAGTTTAGCAGGCTAATTTTTATTATTATTTGTATTCACTATTAATCAATGTACATACTCTGTGTCCATTTAGAGTTGTGGCTTGGAAACGTGATACTCCATTATCAGGATTAACTGTATAGTCAATATTTTTATTTAATCCTATTTCTCCGCCGGCTTCTATAAATTTGTCAACGTATGGTGAATGATATCTAACTCGTTCAACGTGTAAATTTCCTTTTTGTGAATGGAAAGGTGAATTTTGATATTCTGGTATTGAATTGTTCTCAGATTTTAAGAAATAGGGCAATACGTCATCGTAACTCCAGCCGTCATTTCCTAGTGCTGCAATTGTATCGTAATCTTCTTTTTTTCCTCTTGTGTAAATCATGGCATTTATAATTGATGATCCTCCCATGCCTTTTCCTTTCGGCCATGGACAACGATTATCTTTATGCCCAAAACAACCGTTTTTTGCTGGTTCAGCGGTATAACCCCAATTATAGTTTGTTCCATCTAGAAATAGTACTGCCCCTGGTATATCTGTGAATATAGATTCGTCTTGTCCTGCTTCCAATAAAAGTACTGACCAATTTGGCTGTTCAGATAAACGGTTTACCACGACACAGCCTCCTGGACCTGCTCCGATGACAATAAAATCATATTCATCTAATATAGGCCTATCACCTATAAAACTGTTTTCCCTGAATGGAATTTCTTGTTGCTGGTACTGTGCATAGGTTGACTGATGCGATTGACTAAGAGTTAAAGATGAAAAAAAAATTAAAATTGTGAATATTATAAATTTATTTTTCATAATGTCTGCACGTGCATATAAGTTCAAGACCACTTGGCTATGATCAACTGATGTCAGTCGTTTCAGAATCTCAAACAGTACTGTTTTATTCAATTACTCTCCCTACTATAATATATACTTTGTATCTATTATTTTGCAAACATACATACTATATACAATTAACCTCCGTATCTTATCAAAGTGGTCATGAAATCTAGGTTAGTGTTACATGTAATAATTAAGTAGGCTATTGAAATAAATTAAAGTGGTTAAACCAATAACTGTTTTTTTAGTCTCTCTATAACGGAAACTTCTTCATAACGGAAAAATTAGTTGGTCCCCTGCGATTTTGTGAAAGGTGGTTTTACTGTATTTAAAAATAAGCAGGAATACTAGGTACACATTTAAGCCCTTTTTACCATGTTTTTGATTTGAAATATTTAGAGAATTGAATCTGTATCTGAACTAGGTGGACGATTTTTGGAATTATTGTATTTGTTTTCTCTACCAAATGAATAATAAACGTTATGGAATAAAATTAAAGCTACCAGAAAACAAGATAATTGTTATTTTTGTACTTTACCAGGGCGTTTTAAAAATCAAAGCAGAAAATAGTTGAAAAATCATCAAAGTGATGATGACAATGCATTTATTACTGGAATAATTCATATAAACAATAATGAGGTAGTAGGCTACTTGACTCAGGAGCGTCCGATCATAATATGATGTGCAGTTAAATAAATTGGTGTTATAATTAAGTATTATTTGACAAACCAATTCAAGTAAGTATAAGTATAAGTATTCTGTTAGCAGAAGGAAAGGGTAATATAAGAATATTATAATTTCCAGACAATAAATGGTATAATAATTATCTATTTGACGTATATGTGTCGGAATTAAATTATAATTTATTTTCATGTTGTACCTACAACGTCAGTGGCTTATTTAGGATTTTGTATTGGCGGTTGGGGGGGATATGATTTTATCTAGTAGCCCCACCTTTAAAGTTAGAGGCCTTAAGTTCTCCGAAAATGTTTGCCTATTATATATTGACCCCCCCTTAAATAGACACTGTACAGCGTAGTCAGCGTTAGATAAATGTATACATATGTACAATGTATGTACATACATGCAATGTATGATAAATGTACTATCATCATATAAAAACAAATGGCCGTTTTCAAGAAACGGACAGATAATCTGTACAGGTGAAAGACAAAGATAACGATTTAAATTAAAGTTCAAAGTCATCACACTAAATATAGAAGAACACATGCGAATATTGTTATCAAGGACACGTAATTGAGATTATGGCATGAAAGGCTAAGTCATCAGAGTATGTAAATAATATATTAGAAAAACAAAATATAAAATTAACAGATAACGAAAATCACTTTTTCAGTGTTTCGTGTAAACATAAACAAAAATTTAAGTCTAGTACAACGACCACGACAGTCGTAGGAGAGGTAATACACGCTGATTTATGTAAAGACCAATAGAAAGTTAATCTATTGGTGGGTCAAAATATTTTTTTATTATTTAAATTAGATTATTCGAATTTTAGAATAGTATATTTTATAGAACATAAAATTGAAGTGAATTATTTAATCGATAATACATACAACAATATATAAAATAAAAACTGATACGGATTTTAAGGTCAAAGTATTACAAACTGATATTGGTTTAAAGTTTGTAAACAAAGAAATAACAAGTGTTTTACAGAAATATGGGATCAGTCATCAAACAACTTAGATTACAGTTTCATACACACCACGATTTAAGATAGTACCTATCGATTTAAACTTTAAATTTTTCTTAAATCGTGATACTCATCTACTGAAATAGAGAAGATATACTTATCCATCTCAGGGTACACACCGGACCAAAACGGGTAGATTGAACGGGCGGTCGGTTATTGGGCCACATTTTATTTACCTACCAGCTGTTTAGTTTTCGTATAACATATTTGTTAACATTTTACTACCTGGAGATTGGGCCATACATTTCTAGCATAAAAATATACAAATATTAGTATAAATCAGTGGTTTTCAAATTTTTATTGAACAAACAATTTTCATGGCACACTGACCTTTTTTTTTGCACTAAATAATTAGATGAACAAAATTATTTTGAATTATAATTATATAAGCACATTTAATTAGAAGTGAGTGCTTGACGAATGACGGGCTAACAAATTTTTATTGATTTTATTCTTGGATGAATAGTTGAACTTTCCTAAAGACCGTGGGCCGTTTTCGAGACACACCAGTATGCCGCGGCACCCAGTTTGAAAACCACTGGTATAAATATTAAATATATTAAATATTAATATTATCGTTTATTAACAAATTATTATTTTTTTAATACATAAAAACACAATATTTTTTTAAAATAATGTTATACCAACAGATTTTACAAATTAAATATAATAAAGTGGACAAAATACTAAAGGAAGACATGAATTATCTTTATAACCATAAATAGAAATTTATTGATAAAAAATCATTGCACAGTATTTTCAAAAGTGCCGTCAACATAAATATATTCTAACGAAAAAAGAAAATTTAAATTAGTAATCGTAAAAAAATAATAATACCAATAATACCTATGGACATAATTAATTTTTAATAAATAATTAACAGATAAGACACCGCATGAATTTATTTTAGAAAACAACCTGAGATTAAACATTTAAGATATTTTGGTACAAATGTTTTTTTCACATAATAATATATGATATTATACCGAAGAATAAAAGTAAAAATGGGACTCTAAGAGTGAAAAATGTTTCCATTGTGACAAACGAGTATGTTCGTCGGATATGTAGAAAATTTAAAAGGATACGAATGTTCGTTTACAATATGGTATCCAGAAAGAAACGAATTAAGAATGAGCAGAGAAGTTATTTTTAAGAATGAAATAACTGTGAATGATATTTGAAATTTGAATAAATGAAAACGAGTGTAAAGAAATCCATAATGAAATAATGAAATTACAAATGAAACTGAAAAAGATGATGAGTTGGAAAGTTCATATAATCTAAAAAACCGAGAACAAATAAACAAAATTAATTAGATATGCATGCACAGCGTTTACAGCTGAACCAATTAATTAAAATGAGGCAATCAATTGTATGCATGCGGATAAATTGAAACAGACCATGAGTGAGGAAATACTCGTTACATGAAAACAACACTTAGACTTTGGTATCAAAGCCAGTGGGAGCAAATATTATAAACAACTCGGGGGCTTATAAAATAAAACGTATAACGATCTTTTAGTAATTTTAAAGCCTGATTATTAACGGATCAATACAAAAATTTGTCCATGACATTTCTTTTGGATTAGTGATTTGATAGAATATTTTCAGTTAAGCCTAACAAACATTTATAGAATACATATAATATTATAATATAAGTATATTATATTATATTATATATAATTTTATAGAGATAATGACATAATTAATAATAACATATTGAAATTGCCTAAACCAAACTCCTTAAAACATGTTTGTGATGCCTCATTATCTCGAGCAAACGATCCCCTTTTTAAGGAGCTCGATATAGGCAATTTAAATATCTATGTATAGTAAGTAGTAAGAAGTAAGAACCAACCAAGGGTCATATATGACTCAAATTTAGTAAGCCCATAAATATACAGGGTGTATCTTATGTCATTGTCCGCGGGGTTTTTCTTAACGATTATGGAACGATTATATGGAATTTTGTTAAAACGAAAAAAGACGAGTTTCTTTATTTTTAACAGGCAATTTACCATTATTACCTTAGCCACCTAACAAAGAATCCAAATTTATGATATTGTGAGAAAAGTAACTGTGATGAAAAAAATGTAAAGTAATTATTTACGATTATAATAATAAATTAAAATAAAAATACTGATTTTTATGATGTTAACATTAAAATAATGAACTATGTTTGCCAAAAATTTTGTTTATGTAAATTTTTTTTTTTTTTTAGCGTGTCATTAGATTACCGATTCAACTATTTAAGTGTATCAAAAGCGGTAGTTATAAGAAAAAAATATTTAGCTCTTGTCGATTAAACCGATACCAACTATTTCAATTAAAAGTATTTATGCATATTTTACTAACCTTTAGAGGACCATAGTTAATAAACTAGAGAAACCAAAATTGATGATTTGACCATCAAAATTTTCAGAAAAAAAAGCTTTACCAGAATCCATTAAAAATATAATGGTTATACCATTTGAAAAAATAAAGTTGATTTTACTATTGGTATACCTGCGTGTAAAATTTTAAATTGTTATAAAAAAATTGCCTGTTAAAAATAAAGAAAAATGTCTTTTTCGTTTTAACGAAATTCCATATCATCGTTCCATAATCGTTAAAAAAACCCCAAGCAAACTCAGCCACCTTGGTAGACAATGTGCGAAAATTCGATTTGATGCATTCTTGTACCTCATCTGTCCGAATAACTTATGGCCACCAACAATAAATTAATTTCTACTAATTATTTCTCCTATAACCAATAGCAACCATTTATAAACAACAATATCCATCGAAAATCTCAAAAATAAAAATCCCTATTTGAGCACATCCCCGGGTTGGGCTTAATGGGTATAATTTTGAATCTAAACCATTCAAGGATGACTCATTCAAGCACCCACAACAAATTTCAATAAAATCGGTCCAGCCGTTTAGGAGAAGTTCAGTGACATACACGCGTACAGTAGAATTATAGGTTTATATAAAGATAAGGCATACAAATTACACGAAAGATTTTGTTTTTTGATCATTTTAACCCCTTAAAATGTTGAAAAATCCTTTCTTAGTACACGGTTAAATAGTTTAATATTAGATTAATATTATAATTATTATAATATTAACCTACCCCCACAACTTCAAATAGATACCTCTAATAGCTATTAGACCTAACCTAACCCTAGGGTTGTTAGTTAAAAAATTAGAGTGAATTGACATTTTATAGAATTTAAAGGTAAGATTATTATTCAGAGCCCCACGTAGGTTTTTATTAATATCATTATTTTTAAATGAACTAATAACCTTTTTGAAACTCTACATTTTGAAACTAGTTAGGTAGAATGGCAATAATTTCTTGGAAATTAAAAAAAAAATAGTTTTCATTTTTTTTTGTAACGAGTAAGTAACGTAGTTACTTTTCTATTTGAAAAGTAAAGTTATTCCATTACAATTTTATTAGAATAAAGTAACATTATTATTTATTACATTTATATCTAAGTAATGAGTAAAGTAACTTAATTACTTTTAAAAGTAATTCATCCAATTTGGCATATTTCTGTCGTGCGCTTCCGGCCCGTACTCGAGTGGTGTAGGCGGCAATGTCACCCTGTGATGATTGTTTGACATCGTCGTTCCATACAGATAGTAATAGACTGTGCTGTAAAGTATAAACTAGTCGAAAACAAGGTACCTATTGTCAGGGGCGTCATTTGGAGGGGTGCAGGGGGTTACATTTGCACCATTTTTTTTTAAACCGCCTCCGATGGCCTGCCAACTATAAGTATAAGCGCCGATATATCTAAATGTTTCAAATTATATATTATATGTGTTTTATATTTTTTCAGTATTTAAAAAAATTAAAAAGTGTTGTATCAACATGTTTTATGTCCAAAAATGCTCTAGGTGGAATTGTGGTCCAACAATATTATAATTGATAAAATTATAACAAAAAAAAAATTATTAAAAAGGGTACCAATAAAATAAATTTCTGGTTTTATTAAGCTAGCTACATTATATATTTTGATTGTAAATACCACTGTCCACTGGTATCCACAATATTAAATAAATACATTAAAATTACCTACACATAGGTCTTCAAAAATAGCAACAATATTGTGATATCTTCATACTCATATAAATAACATATCAAATAAATTATACAAATATTCTACAGTTGTTGTCCCCTCTTTTACCCGACCCCCACATTTTCGAAATATGTTGACTATTTTTGAGAAGTTTTTTGAATTTTACACATTTTTTTTTAAAATTATTCTCGATAAAAACTTTTTTCCTTAGTAAAAAAACTTGAAAATTTAACACAAGGTTCCTTATAAATGTCATTAATGTAAGTTTAAAAATATTAAAGATACAAAGGCGTATTTACTTTTTATTTAAATTTAAAGTTCAAACAATTTTTCATTTAGAAATTTATAAACGTATTTCTTTTCATAACTAACATTATACATTTTGATAGAAGACTCCTCATAATCAGTCTTACCTTAAACAAAAAGAAGGTTTACTGAAAAGTTACATACATTTTTTATGAGCGTTTGAATTTAAAATTTGTACAACATTGGTTTTCATCTATCAATTTTTGATGTTTTGTTGTAAATCAAAAACGAATAATTCTAGATACTCAAAATTTTCACATATTAAATGAAATATAGAACTTAAAAAATAATTCAAGATGACCGTTTTCTCTCAGAATCGTTTTTCTTATACAATGATATTATATCATTGAATTCAAATTTAACACCATTTATTACAGTGACCCACTTGTAACCTACTGTACAGCAGACTGACTTTTTTTAATTATAGCTCTAACTTCGTTACAAAGCTCATGTCACCGTGGGTCTATAAAATTGACCTGTGCATGGAGTTCATGGATTTATATTAAACAATATTATAAAACAAAAAATTATTATGATAATACATATAATTTTAACAAGTTATTTTTCCAGTAATTTTTCAAAGATTTTGAGCGTTAGTTGAAACAAAGTATGGGAACCCAATTATAAAATAAGTTGCTTTCATTCATTCAAATTTTTAGAGGATTGTAAAAGCATGACAAATTAGATAGGTATCATCACATTTGTACTATTTTTGCGCAGTAAATACGCATATCCTTCACGTCCGGCCTATATCGTAGTTCTCCACTTTTCATTGGTTGATTTTGTTCTATGTTATATATGATTGACAGCCTATAAGAAGTGGAAAACTACGATATAGGCGAAGTACAGAGCGGAGGATTAGTATCAAAATACTGTGATGATACCTATCTAATTTGTCATGGGTAAAAGGGAGGCAATATAAGGGACATAATATTATAAATATAAATGTTCAGTACAAAAGTATTATTAATGTATATGTTCAGAGGGGCCCTTTATCTTCTTGAAGAAAAAATTAAAAATTAAAAAAATTAATAAATAAAAAAAAATATATACCTATATAAATAAATATATTTATTTTTGTATTTGTTCGTTCATTGAAACGACTTCAAGATTTTTGTCAATGCTTATCACAAGTGGGTAGTAGTGAAATCCTAGTATGATCTATTTATCTATTTATATATCACTATATACATGATACAACCCCTCTTCTACAAGAGTAGAAATGTGCGGTCTTCATTCCCAGTGGAGTAGGACCTAGTTGGAAACCGGATGATCCAATCGGACAACAGCACAGGAAAATGGTGATTGCATAGAACCACACAAATTTTTGCACTTTGCTATGAATCAACCGATGAGTTGTAGTCTACTACGCAACTTCGGCCCCATATTAATAATATATAAGTATATAATTGTAACATATTTCAATTAACAATTTGTAAGTCCCGAGTAAAATTGAATTTTTTTTTTTTTTATTTCCCATTTGGTTAGGGTGTCCAATAAACAATATTACCCAAGGGCCTTGGCGATCGCTGGATGGACCAGACCAAAACTGCCTACTCACATACAAGTTTAAAAGATGATAATACAGATATTACATATGAGAACTCACCAAGGTCAAAATCTCCATTGTTATCATCCAACAACCCGCTTTCCGTTGATACGGAGTCACAAGAATTAGTGGAGGTACTGCCTCTTATTTCAGAACGCTGGTAAGTTAATTGCATTTCATCCAACTGTATATGTATGTTTTCAGAATTTCGGATTTGTGCTTTGCTAAAAATTAGAATATATAGGAAAGTTATACAATGAGTATTTAAGACCTTCCATAGGCCATAAAAATTAATAACAAACCAATATTTTGCGAAAAACTTTTTGTAGCTTTAGAATTTTTCTATACAGTATTTTTGTGTTTTCCTTTGTAATATACAGTTGGATTAAACTTGCAAAGGTGTATAAGTTTAGTAATTCCTCCATCTCTTTGTATTGTACCGGATATTCAAAAATAAAAAAAATATAAATTAACAATTATATTCTATTAATATATTTTTTTTAAAATTATGACAGCGCACCGTTTGTTTTCTCCATCTGACAAACGCGCTGAATAGAAAAAATGAGTTCACCTAGAATCATTTTTTTTTATGTTTTTTTGAGTAATCTTGGATCACAATATTTTTGAGGGTATGACATATCGATTTGTCTAAATGTTGTCTAAAGACAATTTAAATATTATTTAAATAGGTATACACAATTTTTTATTTTGACAGTTGAACACAAAGTTAAATAACGATAAAATAAAAAAAACGATAAGTCATACCCTCAAAAATATTATCTTCTATAATTTTTGTAACAGGTAATTTTACTCTAAGATTACCTACTCAAAAACAAAAAAAAAAAAATGATTCTGTGTAAATGTGTTTTGTCTATTTTGTAAGTAACAGTGAGCTGTCATCCTCTTAAGTACATTACTTACTCTTTTTTAGTATTTTTCGGTGTAACTGATTCATATCGACTGCCGTAGTTTTCAAACTCTAAATTAATAATACTTTTTGGGTTATACCTATAATTTAAATATTTGATTATACTATTTATATTTATACGATATACCTACCTTTAATATATTAATTATAAATTAACAAACACGGAACTATGGACATCAGACCACAATATAATGAATTATGAAATCAGAATTCAGAATTTTGTCTTTTGGAATTTGAATTAAGAATTTAACAGAATTCAGAAATCAGAATAGACATTTTACCATAGATAAACGATAAAAGCAACCCGTAGAAAGGAAAACGCCGGCTATAGTGAAACCGTGGAGTAAAAAATAAATCGCCGCTCCGTTTCCTCAGCCTGCGACCATTTCTCGTCGATTCCTTATTGCGCGACTAATTAAAATTGTGCCAATGTATTTTTAATATTTTTCAACTGATATTGTAACTATAATATATCAGGAGCCTTGTATTAAATTTCTATGCATTTTTATGAAACAAATAAAATTTTATTGACAATTATAGAAGAAAAAAACTAAAAAAATTTAAAAGTGACAATGTCCGTAAACCGCTCAAAAAAAGTCAAAATATTTTCAAGTATACATTTTATGATGTATAGAAAATTAAAATATAAACATTCAGTAAAATTGTCATGTATTTACAGTTCAGTGGCGAACCCAGGTGGAAGGACCCCCCTTGGCTTATGTCATAATTTTATTTCTATTTTTAAAAGTTTCCCTGAAATGTTTATCGATACTTATTGATTATTACTTATGCGATTAATATAATGACTATACCATAATTATTGATTTGCATAATAATAACAATTAATTAAATAAATTGTAAATATAAATTTAAACAGTTGTGCCAGCGGGTGTCGCTCTTCTGTACAGTATAGGTTACAATATATATTATATATATTATATTATTGTGAATAAAGTAATTTATATACAACCTATATTTACGTCGAACCTTGTTTTAAATTTCCAATCTTTAGCTATAAAAATTAAAAGATGAACATTTTATAAATTTTTAACTACAAAATAATTATTACATATTAAATTTGATAAATTTCGTCAAAATTCGATCTTTAAATGCTTATAAAAAAAATTGTGCCTAACTATGTATTTTTAATATTTTTCAACTGATATTGTATACTTTTTGGCCCAAAGATAAAACTTAATTGATATTTATAGCAAAAAAAACTAAAAAAATTGGAACTGACAAAGAATGGAGGGCATTTAAACCGTTGGAACGCTTAAGGAATACAGTGACAGATTCAGAACTTAATGAATGCCATAAAATGATTTGTCCGGATTTTAATTTAGTTAACTTTGTGACTAGCTACAGAGAAGCGTCTTACACGTCAGAAGTTGTAGAAAAGAAAATGTCTATACAATTGTTTAAGTCACTATTGTTGAATGAAGCTTGGAAACCATTAAGTATATCAGTGGTATGTATCAAGTATTCAAGTGGTATATTTATTTAATATTAAATATATTTTTTATTATTTTTTTTTAATCACATTTATACATTTAAACTATAAAGTACAAAACAACTACCAATTCTAAGTTTAAGTATTGTTTGCAGGGAAGACTGTTGGCTGCTAAACCCCACTCAGCCGATGTGGAAAGATTAATTTCTTATTATAATGTTTTAAAAACGTCTGGTCGATCTTCCTTGTCACCGAATACTATTAAAGATTGTTTGTACGTCAAAATAAATATGCCATCCGTATCAGAATACAATCCAAAGGAAGCTGTATTGTTATGGTTGAACGAAAAACAACGGCATAGTAAGGTGCATGAAAAAGCGACCAACCAAGAGTGGTATCAAGGTGCTTTTCCTGAAGCTAAAGCTGATCGACTAAGGCAATCAACTGATGATTTATCTATTAAGTGTTATTCATTTTAAGTTGTTTCATAATACTATAGTAAAATATTTTTAACTTATACTTGTATTTATTTTAT
>WHPZ01588600.1:121917-145053 GCA_016617965.1 Macrosiphum rosae
ATTTGTCCCGGGCGGCCAATTTTTGAAACAGTTTAGGGGCAGCATTTTTTTTTTTTTTTTTTGGTAAGAATTTGTTTGAGTACTCTTGGATACACTTGGACTTTTTGCATTGCATGACCATAAAGTGACTATAAAGCCATTTGGCGTCATTTACTCATTTTATCAATCAATGATGACTATTAATTTTTGTAATTTTTTTACAGATTACATTTGTATGTTTTCATACATTTTGACAATAATCAAAATATTGTATCATCATGATCTGTGTTTTTAACAATATTTTAATAATTTAAGAACTACTACTAAACAATTAAAAAAGTGGGTAAGTGGATGTCGCTATGCTGTACAGCTGGTTACAAGTTGGTCACTGTAATGTATGGTGATAAATTTGAATTCAATGATATAATATCATTGTATAAGAAAAACGATTCTGAGAGAAAATGGTCAGTCAGCCTATGATATTACTAAATACTTAATGCCTTCTATTTCAACTTTATAACAATTATATACCAGGAACCTTGCATTAAATTTTCACGCTTTTTAATCCAGCAATAACAATTTTATTGATATTTATAGAAAAAAAAAACTATACAAATTTTAAACTGGCAATGTCCGCGAACAGCCCAAAAAATCAAAATATTTTAAAAATTGTATGGTGTATATAAAATTAAAATATAAACATTCAATACAATTTTCATGTACCTATCTACAGTTATTCGTTTTTGAATAACAATAAAATAACAAAACTGCTACATGAGAAATCGTGTGAATATCCTGTATTGTAAAAATGTGGATTTCAAACGCTCATAAAAATTTAATTTGATTTTGAAAACTATATTGAATTTTGACCACCCCAATGCACCAACAATATCAACTCTCCCATCGAACAAGATTATACTGAAGTTGAAAATCGAAGCATATTTATCGTGTACACAGACACAAAAATAAAAAATAAAAAAACACACATCATTGTAAAATCAGTACATTCATCGTTCCACTCAGAATCTAAAAGGGATTATTTTTTTTTTTTGGGGGGGGGGGACAAATATTGTTGCCCCGGGCTCAAAAAATGTAAATACGGCCCTGACTATAGCTGATATTACTTGAAAACAATTAGTTTACTGTATATTATCTTCAATATCTACATAATGTTTGTCTAAAAATTGTTCAGTGATGATAGTTGGATAGGTTGCATACGTATATTAATGTAAAGACATCACGTCATTAAAATACACTAAAACACTTTCCGAAATATTATAAATGTATGAACAATGATACAACAATTAAAACACATTATGTTTAAAACCCGATGAGCTGCGTACGTGGTTTGTAGTACCTATCTATAAGTATTAAACGTTTTTCATGTTCAAAATCAATGGGTTTTTTTTAGTGCAGTCTGACGGATTTATAATTATTTTGAAAACCATTATTTAGGTGAAAGACAAAGCCATAAAATATATATGTAGGAGTGTAGGACAATTCACCATTGTCCTACGGATATATTTTCCGTTTGCTGAGAGCAGAGAGCAAAAAGAAAGATCAATAATAGTATAAATACAAAAATAATAAAAATTTTTAACATTTATAATATTTTATAATATAGGTACCTAAAACCTAGGCGGATATAGTATATCGTACTTGGCCTATACCGGCTATACCAAACTCAATTATTTATTTTAAATACATATTGGCATATTGTGATGTAGATGTGTTATACAAATTAATAATGCAACGAAACGTTATTTTTTTAACAAAAACATTATAAAAATAAATATAGTTCATTGACGAAACTATTATTTCCTTTGAGTTACTACTATAAGATCAACGCAATAATAACTTAAAACCTGTGTGAAACTCTTAGCGACAAGAACATAAAATATAGGTAATATGAAATAATAATTAATTTAACACCATAACAAATAACCATAGAAATAGACATACATTTATCAGAAACATCACAATTAGTTATTGATACAGCAAAGTTATTATTAATCGCCTAGTTACCTATCCTACTACGGTATCCGTTTACAAAACCGGACAGAAGCGTTAAATGTCTAAATAATAATTATAATATGATGTAGGTACACATAATATGTTATGTTAATTATGTATTTATGTGATGAACTTAGGTCGATGGACGGCAGGTCCATATATATTACGGATAAATGTAAATATTTTAATAAATAATATCATCGAATATTGTAAGTGGATACTATGATGTATTGTAAAAGTTAAATAAATTTTAAACAAATCATGATTACGATAATATCTACTTAAAATATAATATTGTTGATTGGAGAAGACATATTTGACATATATTTGTACAGCTACTAATGCTTATATCAATCAAGTTAAATGAATAACAACATTTTCAATGCACAGGACCAAAGTAACGAGCATCTAAAATTTGTGTTAAACAATAATACCAAATTGCAATAAATGAACATAATTATAGTGGAAATTATGATACGAGGCTATGATTGCGTTTTATGAATAACAACTATTATTAATTTTTTCGGTATAATATACATAATAGTATTAAGATAATAAAATATTTATTTTAATTGTAGGTACCTAAGATCAAGGCTGGGTATTAACGAGTTAAAAAGTAACTTAACTGTTAACTTACAAAATTTTTTTTTTAATTAACGTGATATGAACGAATTAATTTTTAATTTTAAGAAGTAAATTAAGTTAGTTTATTTTGTTTTTAATTTAGTTATATTTCACTATTTCAGCATATTTTGTTTTCATGTCAACAAATATTTTCCGTGAATATTTTATAGTTAAAAATGTATATCATTTGAATCTAACTTATATGGAAATACTGTACAGAGTATAAACACTGTAGTCTATAATTTAGTTTTAGGTTGGAAAAATATATGAATAAGCTAGCGTTGTATAAAAAATTAACTTTTTTTTAACTTAATAATAAAAAGATTACAAATAGTGTGTATTAACTTTTAACTTAACTGAGTTAAAAAAAAAGTTAAAAAAATCATTAACTTGCCCAGCCTTGCCTAAAATAAATATAAGCTAATACACTTATTGAACAATATGTAAATTGCTATTAATTATTATGTAATACGATAAGTATAAATATTTTACAATTTAAAATTAATAGTTTGCTATAAAAGTATTAAATAAGTAGGTACTTACATTGTTTTAGTTATAATACTAAATTTGGGTTTAATATTGATTATTTTGTTATGCACTTCGGTGATTTCAAAAGTTGAGCTTTAAGCTTTATGATGAAAGCCAAAAAATCGTATTGTTTCATGCACATAACCAATTAATAATATACGTAACAATATGATATTTTGTGTTTATAAACTTTATATTTTAAGACTTTTAAAAACTAAATTGTTCAGTTTTAATTAAATATTTGACAAATGAAACACCTATAATGCAAGGATAATGTAATTTGTAAGCATAGATGGGTCAGATAATTACAATATAAATTTTGGATTTTGTACCGAAACATCAAGGGAACACTTATAATATGGCACAGTGCTGCGGGCGTAATGTATGTGAAAATAAATCTCATTTACATAATGCGATCAGAATAATACTCAGTTCCGACAGCTGTAGTTGGTAACGTTTTATTTAATGTTTACAAAATACATTTTAAAAATAATAACAACAAATAGATAAACTATTGGGAACCTAAAAAATAGTGTAATAGTAAAAGAAAATTATTTTTTGTATAATAATTAATTTTAATTTAAAACAACAGATTCGATTAGAAATTACATTGCAAGTTAAATTTGCATTTATTACATCGCTCATGTAGGAAATAGTAACTACATAAAGGACTAATATTTTCGTTGGTAGAAATTAGAGTCATTTAAAACACATGAAGATTGTTACTTTTGAGAACATAGTTTTTATAATATTAGTGAACGTAATTTTGTTTATCAACAATAAAAAACTTCTTAAACTTCTTAACACTTAGTAAAATAGAAATAATAATCTTTCATATTGCACTAAAAATGGATAGTACTTAAACCATTTTAATCTGTTTTAATAATATTTTGATAAAAGAAAATTAAAAAAAGTCGCTCTGCTGTATAGTAGGTTACAAGCGGGTCACGCTGTAATACATGGTGTTAAATTTGAATTCAATGATATTATAATATCATTGTATAAGAAAAACGATTCTGAGCGAAAACGGTCAGTAAGCCTATGATATTACGAAGTAAAGTATATTTGATGATATTATTAAGGTGAATAAAGTAATAATTTATATAATATAACCTATGTACGTTGAATCTTGTTTTAAATTTTCAATCCTTAGCTATAAAAGTTGAACATTTTATAGATTTTTAACAACAAAATTATTATTAAATTTTAAATGTGATAAATGTTGTCAAAATTTGAACTTTAAATGCTTATAAAAGAAAATTGTGACTATGGATTTTTAATTTTTTTCATCTGCCTTTGAAACAATATACTAGGAGCCTTCTATTAAATTTTCAAGCTTTTTTAACCAACAAATTTTATTGATATTTATAGAAAAAAAAAATAAAAAAAAAATAGAAACTTAAAATGTCCGTAAACAGCTCAAAATAAGTCAAAATATTTGGAAAATGTTATGGTGTATATAAAATGCTAATATAAACAACCAGTGACATTTTCATGTATATGCGTTCATTTGTTTTAGAGTAACAACAACAAAAACCAAAATCGATTTAGCGTAAAAATTCCCGTTATTCCTTAATTTTTCTTTTGTTTTTCAAGGCGCTTTTAAAAACTCCTAGAAAATTTTTACTTTTGACCCCCTATAGTACCAACTATATTCAATTTCATATCAGAATCGATACTGTCGAACAAAATCCAAGCATTTTTACTGTCCTAAAAGGTGATGACAGACACAAAAATTAAAAAATTAAAAAAAATACACATCATTGTAAAATCAATACATTCATCGTTCCACTCAGACTCTAAAATACCTAGTAAAGCAGTCTGTTAAATTAAATTCCATTTTATACAAATAACAACAACACATAAAATGAATAATTTATGTGACATTTTAAGTTTGAAAATAATGGATACAAAAACTAATTCATAATATCATGTAAATTGACAACATTTTCATCCGTTAAAAACATTTTAATTCTTTTTTTTTTTTGGTAACTTAACGAACAAATGTTTTAATGTTTATTATTGTTTAACAGCGATTGGGCGACTGGGGTGTGACATGGCGTTATTGCAACGAGACGTCACGTCTCTTGTGCAGCAATTCGAAATGTTAAGATTTATTTTTCTAATGCTATTATAGGAAAAAGTAATTTGATCTCTTTACATTTCATAATGAAAATCGTTTTATTTTTTTATTTTTCTATATAATATTATGTATATTACATAGAAATGTAGCTAATATTGGATGTGAATACGTCTTTCTTTCAAGTTTAAATTCCGTTTAATTAGATTCCAGTTTTATTTATACCAGCCAATTAGGGAACTAATTAAAATTGCATAAACAAAATTATAATGAATGTTTAATATTCAACTTTTTTTAAAAAGATATTTGACAAGGTTGCAATAGGTATATTATAAGTTACCCGTTACCATAATAAAACAAAAATACATTTTTGATATCACAGCAAATAAATTTAAATTAACAATATAATATATTATGATAAATCGAATTCTCGAATTTTTACTGCAGTCTAGGTCGTATAGTTTGATATATATTATTAAAATTAAATTAACATTAATTTACGAAGATGCTACGCCGTAATAATTATGATTGACATTTTTGTACAAAATATACAACCCTATTTAGTTTTTAATAGTTGTTACATGAAACGTAATTCAACATTTTAATTTATTCTAAAATTGTATAATAATCAAACAAACTTGTTAAGAAGTAAATTTTTTTTTTAACTTTCTATCTTAACTACTTAATTATTTTTGTATTTAGCTTATTAACTTATTCGGTTAAATTTTTTGCGGTTGTAATTTAACTTTTTACAGTTAATTATAATAGTCGTGCAGTTAAGTTAATTTTCCTTTCGTGTCATGCGTAATCAACTATAGACAATATTGATTCGTTGACACTTTTTCGATTTTTTAAATTAATTTTATAATTATATTTTATAATAATCTAATTGTTTACATAGTGTTATAAGTCTTAGTAAATGTTTGTGCACACAAAATACTAGGACTTATGACTTAAAAATTTAACTTTTTTTTTTTAACTGAGCTATAAGTTTATTTTATTTTATTTTTTAACTTTAAACTTATCTAGTTAATTTCCTTTTTTTTTGTTAACTTTTAACTTAACTGAAGGTAATTTAATTGAATTAATTTAACTGGCCATAATTAGTTATTTTCATTACCTTGCCCACATTTTATAATAACACCATACGTCTATACATGGATACATTTAATATAATATTATAACATAGGTACATATTAGTATATTACCTGCAGGGCTGTGCCGTATATAATAGTAAATAATTTTACTAATGAAATATACGTTTTCTCTATGTTATATTTATGTAACTTAAACGTTTCAAAATCAAAATTATTATCATATTGTAGTAAAAATCCATCTTGAAGATTAAAATGTATAACCCGAATTTACGTTTAGTTTACGATAACCATGCAACATTTATTATAATTAATAAATATTATGTTTCATTTTATATTAAATAAACTATATTTACAGTAGACAGAAGTTCATGCACTTATGTATATGTGTGTTTGTAGGTATGTATTTATGTATTATGTATGTTTTCGTGCACGTATATTGTATATATATGTATGTATGTATTTGTTTATAATGAATAATATATAATATGTATGTGTGTATATGTCGTGGGCCATTTGGAAAATTAGTATTTTTGCGAAAAGACTAGGCTCTTTGCATTGGGGTAGCCCGTTTGAGAACTAATTAGTATTTTTCCAAACAGACTGCTGTTTTTCAGGCTTATTGCATACGGACTAAAAAGCATTTAGGCCTTTTAAGAACTACAGTCATTAGGTATATAATATGATATATGATAATAACCATTTTACTTATTCTCCGACAAGTGCATCTCTTTGTTTTGCACGGTGTTTTGCATATATTGCATGTACACTGAATAAGTATAAAAGAGTAATTTATTAATTGTACAAAAAATAAAATTGTAATGATGGTAATACTACATAATAATTCAGTTTACATGTTACATAAAACTTTAAGATAAACTTCACTGCTACTCGCCATTGATCAAAGTAGATAAGTTTACATGTTATAATAATTCTATTGCAGTTTTTTATTTTTTTTTTTTTCGTACAATTAATAAATTACCCTATTATACTTATTCAGTTTACATATGTTACACATGCTTTTGCAAAACACCATGCAAAACAAATAAAAAGCGCAAACAAATGCGCTTTTCGGAAAATAAGTAAAATGGTTATTATCATATTATAACAATGATTGTAGTTCTTAAAAGGCCTAAATGCTATTAGTTCGTATGCAATAAGCCTGAAAAACAGTAGTCCGTTTGGAAAAATAATAAGTAGTTCAAAAACGGGCTACCCCATTGCAAAGTGCCTAGTCTTTTTACAAAAAGACTAATTTTCCAAATGGCCTACGACATACTTATATATGTACGAACGTATACGTATGTACAAAATAGAAAAAATAATTATAAAAAATTTGAAATTATTTATTTTATTACTATACAGTTTTAATTATAAAATTAAATTTAACGGTATCGAGTTAATCGTGGTTAAACATTGATAAGTAAATAATTTATAATTCATGAGATGTTAAGTGATAGGTAGTGATAATAACTGCGATGGTGAAAATATTATTATAGAGTGCTTATACTCTTATTATAAGAATTAAAGTTTAATACGTGCGTCATACCCAATATACTAAAATTACACTAAAAAATAAATACGTATACGTATTTTGGATGTATAATAAGGAGTCTTAAGAACTATAATAAGTGTATAATACGTATAATTTTTAAGTGCAAAACGCAATTTTAATTTTTTTGATTAGATATTATATAACATAGAATTCTTAAATAATGTACTAGCTAGTAATTACTAGCTAGGTAGTACCTAATTATTTTTTATTTTAATACTATTTTCTCAAAAAATATTTCAACCCACAATCATTACTTTTTTCCAAGACCGAAGTATCGGTTTTCAAATAATATAATATACTATCATAAAAAAACATTCTGCTTGTTATCTAATATATAAGTATAGGTGGGTACCTACCTAATAAAATAATATGTATTATTTACGTGAGATTCAGGGACGAATAAATGATCCGTCGGATGTGGTTAAATATTTTTTATCCCGTAGTGATAATGTGGTAATGGTAAGAATTCATTTTTCGGTCGTAAGATAGTTCAATATTTTGACATAATAATTTTGAAAAAAAAAATTTCTTTGTATTCATGAAACTATGTTGGCAACGTGGAATACCATTCATCTATAATAGCTGCTGCGACATGGTGTGTAGAATGAACAATTGAAAGTTCACATACAAATATAATATATTGCCAGTTATATGTATTTAACACATATTTTTACTGTTCTTACACTCTACTCTCGATAATTAACATAAAAATACAATTACTATATTATTAATTATTATCAATTATGTTTCATTTATAGTTTAAATTGTTATAAAATATGAGTAGCTACATATATAATATCAAAATACACATTTTCCAAACAATTTTGTATTACATTAAATATGACGATAAAGGAAAATTATTGACGGTTGAATAACTTTAACAAATCATACATAACAAATACATCTACCTATACACACCGTTTATTTTAATATATAATATTATTGTATCACCGAGCATTGCGTACGCAACTATTATGTATACAAATTGGGTTAAAAAGGTCGAATAGATGATATAGTACCTATTCATTTTATACATTTTTTCTATTTTATGAGTGGCTCGGGTTTAATATTATTTTTTGTAAATAGCATATTATTATGGCACTATAATACAGGGTGTCCCGTGAGGATTTACTCATTGCTATATCTCCTGAAATAATAGAGATATCGTAATTCTGTTTTCTCATTAAGACTCGCAGAGGTAAGCACTACAAACAACTAATTTTGTATTATTTTTTTTTATGTTTTGGTAAAAAAGTTAAAAAAATTATTTTTTTAATTAAATATTTAAAAAAATATTGAAGATTGCTATTTTGTAGAGTTCATTTTTCTGAAAATATTGACTTTTCAACATTTTAATTTCATTAATATCCTGATTTTTAATAATTTTTTTAATTAATAAATAAAACGACAAAAAACCGGTTTTTGTCCGGGCGACGAGTCCCCCTCTACGGCTAATAGGTATATCCACACGGGACACTCTGTATCTCTGAAACGCTTTTTTCTCGGTTATAGACTATTGTGGACTCTTAGTGTTAGTAAGTCAATTCGCGATATATACTACGTTGCACAACTGTTTACAATATTATTTAACCCAAGCCCCGATAAATTGTGTTTTGGGTACCATAGTAAGTTAGCCATCAAAATTGATTTCGGTGTCGGTCTGTGAAGTGGTTTTTGTGTACGACATTTGCAAACCATCCCACACATTCATCACATACTGCAACGTACCTACCCAGTCACTTGACAGATGAACATAATATATACTTATCAGTTATCTGAATGTGAAATATTTGCGTTAATAAACTTTAAAACAAATTAAATAATTCAACGTGACGGTTTCAGTTATCAGATATCATCAAAAACGTCAAAGCGATTAAGTACAACTTCAGTCTAAAAAATAATACCCACTCTGGTCAAACGAGCTTAATAGTATGTGGAATGTGGATGACAGCTATCACCCATTGTGACACATCATATCCGAATATTTTATACTTTAACCGACATATATACTAACACACAGGTCATAATTTATCGGTTACTGGGGTCAGCATTCGTGCTAAATTAGCTTCTTTGGCTTAACAGTGTTAACATGTTATATAATATTATATGGCTCAATATAATATTTGTGATTATTTTAACAGTGAATATACCTACGGATCGATCCGAAAAGCATTAACATTTATAATGCAATTTTCTTTTTCAAAAATGTAGCAAGTCTACAAATTATTTTGTTTAATAAATTATTTTTATATTGTTCTTATTTTTGATTATAAAACTATTGTTGATTAAAAACCAAAAAATAACGATGATCAAATAAAGTAAAGACATAAACGTTAACTTATTATAAGTTATAGTTCAAACTGTACAGATAATAACCATAACAACTCACTTAAAAAATAGTGTCAAAGGTTAAAAAAAAAAAAAAGTCACCATTTATACGCTTATAAGTATAACCTAATTTATTATTTAGACTCAAAATTATATGGAATCCCGTCTCACGTGGAATAATAATTTAGACCCCAAGTCAGATGTACCGTTTCTAGAATGAGACGAAGTCCTACTTGGCCTACTTCACGTATAAATTAAAAGTATATTGAGCTACATATATACAACATGGACATTATCGTAATAATATACTATATTATATTAAATTTAAATAATATTATAATACGATTTACGTTTATTATAAAAGTTGGATTACGCTGTTATAACTAATTAAATAACGCAATGCATCTCCGATGTATGCCTAGATTTATGCAAGTGAACAATATTATATAAATTTATAGTATGTAAAAATAAACGCCGAAACTTTAGTTTCCGCTAATGAAATGGAATATATAAAATATAACCATATAATTCATGTTTTAGGAAATGGCTGTGTGAAATAAAACGTCAATATGAAAAGAACAGTGAGTTTACGTGGGAGTGATTTTTAAACACAACAGCAGTATATTTAACTACTTCTGGGCCAATTACACAGACATCAAAATATAGCTGCAGTACAACTGCCAATCGCTGTACTTCAAACATAATAGGCTGCGTCACTTGACCCAGCCAATGTTGAAATTTAATTTTTTGGAGATTCAAACTATGTAGATGAGATAATGCGTTTGAAATTTATTTTCTTTAAATTCAAATGTAAATATAATTTAACATGCGGAAACAGTACGTAAAATATTGCTTAAAAAAAGTTGGCATAAATAGTATTAACTATTAGCTATGCATGTACCTATATAAGAGAGTTAGTATAGAAGTGCCGTTCAAAATTACTAACATGTGATCAGAAAAAATGTTTCTTTTTCATCGTGTTTAATTAATGTACCTACTTTTATGATAATATTATAATGCACATCATATCATTGAACATCCTACTAAAGGACTTACACGAATGTCATTATATTAGAGATTTATACACTAGAGTCATATAATATTTGGTGCATACGAGATAATATTTTCTTAAATAATATTATACCTAAGGTAGTGCTTTTAAAAATGTATCGACTTTTGTATTTTTAAAAATAATAGCGATATAAGTATAACACGATTGAATCTATTATTTTATCACTCGGCGATAATATAATGTAGGTACCTATGCATGTATAGGTACGTGAGATACAATACAACGCGTAAAATGTTTCGTTTTAAATAGAAAAAAAAACGCACTTAAAAGCTGGAAGGAGGATATCGTTGAAATATAACAAAAAAAAAAAAACCCAAGAATATTAAGGATTCGAAACAATGGTGCAGCAGCCTGCAACAGTTTATTCTCGTTTTTTCAAATGAATTACTCGATAAGATGACTTAGGTAATAAATTACCAAAAATATATTACCATTATACTTATAATTTATATTGATAAAGATCATAGAGTGTTCGTTGTTTTGGGTACATATTTTGTATGGGGTTTTGATATATGATAGGTACCTGCAATCACAAAGATTATTTTATTATTTTTTTTTTTTTTCATTGATCGTTTAACCTGTTTTTGTTTTTTTTTTTTGTTTGTGGGGGGGAACTGTTGGTTTTTCAAACAAGTGTGTGTAGTTTTGGCAGATCCGTGGGTATCTGCCATGCCCGGGTGGGGGATGGCGGCACTTCTCTCCGGACACATTGACTTGCCCGAAGAAAAATGCCGCCCGTCAACCGAGGTTTGAACCAGCGTCGGTGTGCGTCACAACACATAGATTATTATTATTATTATAGATAGATTTGAATGATTTCACCACTAATACACAAGTGAAAATCCATTAAAATTTCAAGGGGAGCTAACATTATTAACATCAATGTGTGCAGGGGGGGGCTTCGATCCCACGTAACTAAAAAAAAGGGGGCTTGGCGGTCTTTTGGGTAAACTAAGCTCCCGTGAGCCATCCCTCAATATCCACCTATATACTAATAGGTATTTCTTTATAATAAAAATACTCAAAAACTGTTTTTTATGTAAACTTTTAATTATTATTTATAACTGAATGAGATTTTAAAATAACTTATCAGAAGTGTGTAGTACACATCTTTGAAAAAATACTTAAGTCCATCAAATTTAATTGAACTGTCAGTGTCTGAGCGGAATCTCTTCAAACCTTTCTGAATCATTAGGTATCCTGTTGACTGTTTATGATGTTTTAATTATTATATAATATAACATAATATATTAAAATGAAAATAATTATCTTTTTACATTATATCAAATTAAATATCGTATTGAATTAGAACATATCCTTATAATTAATATATAATATATTTTTTTTATCAACAAACTCTTCAGATCTAAAGCAATTTACCGAGTAATATTATATTTTTAATGAACGTAGAATGATGCACAGATAAAAAAAAAACCATTTTGTCAGATGAAATACAATATAAAATAAATAAAATGACTTGATCTATTTATATCTAATAAATTATAGATACCTATAAAATAATATATTGTAACTATTATTCACTCCTAAAATGGCGTGAACGTTTGTTACATTTTAGTTGGAGATTTTAATTGGCTAAAAAATCGCGTGAAAGATTCGGAGTTTCCGTGGTGTAGCGGTTATCACATCTGCCTAACACGCAGAAGGTCCCCAGTTCGATCCTGGGCGGAAACATTCATCTTTTGTATAATTTTTACACACACAATGATCACGCAACACAATGTGGTTTTTATCTCATTTTTTTTTAAAAAAAAAATCATACAATGTAGGTACCTACTACATGCTCGAAAGAGAAGACACACGAGCAGGTTTAGAGAATTCAGAATTATACTTCAATTCCATATCACGTGTATGATGTATTGTACCTACCTATAACCTATTATATTATTATATTTGCTCGACGCCGAGGATAAAGTGAGGGGGACTCAGGTATTAACATGAAGGCGGTTAAAAAGCGTCCCCCTTAACAAATTAGGATTAACATTATTCAATGTTAAGACTTAAAAATGGGATGATACCAAATCAGTGGCGTGGCGACAAGATTTTTATGTAGGGGCGAATACATTTTTTTGGTATCCACCAACCCACCCACGTCCCACAGATTATAATACCCCCTCCCCCCTCCTTTATTTTACTACACTCTTATGTTCAATAAAGTTCAATATCACCACAGGGTGACCTACCCACTCACCCTCCCTCCCTTGAATTTTACTAGGGGCGGTTGCCCCAAAAAATATCCTTCGCCACGCCACTGTACCTAATGCTTACAGAAACACTATTTATATATCGAAATATGTATAGGTAGGTACATTAGACAATAGCCATTATGTCATTATACAATGTACATAAATTGATACCTTTACCAGCTACTTATGGAAGGCTAAAAAACTATAGGCATAATATGGAACATTAGCCCCCCCCAGAACATTTTATCCCACTTTAAACACTGATTACGTATAGCCGTATATGACGTATAGCCGACCTACCTATTCGGGGATTCTAGGTACCTACATATTAATATATTATATTATTATATTTGAATATTTTAGTTTTTAGGATCAGAAAACTATCTCATTGATAATCACAAAAAACACAATTTTTTAATGGGTAGGTACACTATAGTCACAAACTGTGAAAAATAAAATAATAACATAATACCTTAAATACCTATTACCTTGCCACCTTGGTAGGTACCTACCTCTACATATGTGGATTTTAAAAAACATAAATATTGGCCTGTGAGAGAAACTAAAAATAATTGCGAGGAGAGCAATACAATATTATTATATGATTTTACGTACTTATCTATTATTTAAAGTTTAATCACATCTACATAATATTATTCAGAATAATATACAATTCTATCATATTATTATGGGAAATTGGGAAACAATAGTTTTTTGTATTATGGGTAGGTATTAGTATTAATTATAGATAATAATAATATTTCTTAAAACGTTTAAGTCATAATATGTTATAAAATAAAATCAATGGCATTAGCCATTGCGTTTTGCGATATTATAATATAACTATATAAGACTAAAGACGTAATATATTACATCCAATTCGTTTAGCTAGACGATTGTTCATATTAATATGAATAAGTTCTTGTAGTTTTCAATGTGCGTTTCCGTGGTGTAGCGGTTATCACATCTGCCTAACACGCAGAAGGTCCCCAGTTCGATCCTGGGCGGAAACATTAATTTTTTGCGATTTTTCTCCAAACATTTTCCACGTATTTTATATATTATTTAAACGTATATATTTAATAGTATCGGTCTATTGTTTTAAAGATTTGTTTACTATTGTTTCATTATAATTTACTACACACAACGATATATTATAATATGCAACACACTAAGTCTAGTCAGTGATTATAGTTATAGTGACTAGACTACTAGAGAGTTTGTGTTTTATTCATTCGAATTATGCATAACATAATAGAATCAACAATTTATATTGCTATTATAGCATTTTTGCTTTTGTTTCATGAAACTATATAATTATAATATAATATCACGGCCTATTTAAAAGCGAATTTAGTAAATAGTATTTATTTTAATTTATTTCGTTGGTATGGCGGTGTTGACCGACCGACAACTCAATTCAGCTGGTTTTTAGAGTTATTAATGACGTTATATAAGTTTCTACTCGGCCATACAATCAAAATATATTATATAATAAGTACGCTATTTATCGTTTTTTACATATTTTTTTATCACTTTATAATTTACAACACATTTGTTGGATACAGTATGAATTATTTATTTATTTATTTATTTATTTGCTAACGGGCTGTGCCCTATTCAACAGTTTAACATAATACAATAATACATAATTTAAAATAATTAATACAATGACATAATTACACATTATTTCTCATACAATTATATATGAGAATCCTTGTTTTAAATTGTCAATCCTTAGCTATAAAAATTAAACTTTTTACAATTTTTTCTAGTGTCGCACTGTGTGTCGAATCAAAAAGAGAAAATACGTAACCACTCTGCTATAAACCTAGCCTTGTATTACATTTTGACGCTTTTTGGCCCAACAAATAAATTTAATTAATATTTATAGAAAAAGAAAATAAAAATTTGATATTTGAAATTGTCCGTAAACAGCTAAAAACGAGTCAAAATATCTTTAAAATTTGATATAAATCTCAAGTGTCTAAGGTTATTCGTTTTTGAATTACAAGATATTAAGAAAATCGCTACATGAGGAATCGAGTGAATATCCAATCTTGTAAAAATTTGAATTTCAAACGCTCCTAAAAATTTAATTTGATCTTTCTTATAGACATTTAAAACCATAAAAGGTCTAGTATTACATTTTAAAATCAATCTTAGATGTAAAAAGAAAAATGTTTAGGAATTTCTTTATTCAAAATAATCTACACATTTTCGTGATTTTTAAGCCTTTAACATTAAATGCCTTTAAAAAAAATTCTGACTAGATTTTTACTATTTTTCATACGTCATTGTAACAATATATTAATAGAGCCTTGTATTAAATGTTCAAGCTTTTTTACCCAACAAATACAATTTTATTGACATTCATAGAAAAAAAAAATGTAAGGCGATAAATATTTTGAAAATTTTATCGTGTATGAAAAATGTTAACATAAACAACCACTGAAAATGTCATGTATATCTACGGTAATTTGTTGTAGAGTTACACCAAAAACCAAAATCGATTTTGTGTGAAAATTCCCGTTTTTCCATAATTTTTATATTGTTTTTCCCTGTGCTTTTGAAAACTATTGGGAATTTTAAATTTTGACCTTAGAAATGCACCAACTAGATTCACTTTCCTATCGAAAAGATACTGTTGAAGAAAATCGAAGCAGTTTTACTGTCCCATACGGTGGCGACAGACAAAAAAAAAGCACACATCATTGTAAAATCAATACATTCATCGCTCCGCTAAAAATCTAAAATCAAACTATTTGTACTGCTCCAAAAATATGCTGTACAGACACAAAAGAAAACTCATTATTATAAAATAAATACTTCCATATGCTTACCTCGGAAGCAAAAAATTTTGCTTATAATAATATAGTTTAAATATTTTTTGGTTTCATTAAAAACTATTTACCTCTACACAACTCATTTATGTAGAATTTAAAACATTGATCAGAATCCAAAACTTCTTAGATGTTCATAAACTTTTTTGATTGAACTATTGTAAAAGTAAAATTGAAAAATTAATTAAATGAAACTAATAAACGTAAATAACTAAATAAGATCTTCAATTTTGTTTGACTCTATTATCTATTTATATATAGGTAATACGTAGAACAGTAAAGATAAATAATATATAAAATAGGTACAATAAATTAACCATTTTATTTCGGTGTAACTAAAAATTAATTAAAGTTTTACAACCAGGTAATTTTTTAAATACTGTGATACTGTGATTATTTTGTACCAAGTATATTTAAGCTAATTTAAATTGAATCAAAAATAAAAACTCGGGTAGGTGCCTGCTCGGCAGCAGGTTTCAAGTATTAAGTTAATAAACATTATTTATAAAAAAATAAAAATGTTTTAGTAGGTATTCAAAAAGGCACAAGCAATGTGCAGTTTCAATAAGGTCATGAATTGTTCAACAATAATAATATCAATAAAAACCTGTGTGATGCCCTAGATAGTAAGCTGCTTACCTTTACATTGTATTCTGAGTCAATTTACTCTAATTTTAAAAATAACAGAGTCAAATGGATTATTGTTGACGTTTGCAATGTTGCACTTTTGTTAGATGGAGACAACACATACTACCTTAAAGCTACCCCTAAATATGTGGTAATATAAAAAAAAAAATAAATAAAACTAGTAATTTTAAATTCAATACTACACTCTTTTTCACGATAGAACAGTACCTACCGTTCCGCGCAGGACCTACAATACTGTGTCCCCTGAAAATCAAAGTGTGTCCCCTGAATGACAATTAATGTGTGTCCCAAGTTTTATAACACGTTTTTAGTTTTAATTGCGGAAATAAGTAATAATAACAATTTAGGAATTTCAACACAATTTTATTATAACTTCATTTCAAATAAATTGAGAATCATTATCAATTTTATACAAATATCGAGTGATAAGCATTTATATCTGATATCATACGACATACACGATACACTTTGGCTGGTCATTACACATTGTTCCACAAACACATGTTCCTAGTTTTATTTAGTGTTATTAGACTGTCTTTTAAAACTTCGGATAAAAAGTATTCTGTAAAAAACGTTGTTAGTTGAGACTTCATATTTTTATCCCAGAAATCATCGTCTTTTTCAATTTTTTCATACATCAAACCTGTACACAAATAACTTATTTATTATACATTTTAATTAGAATCCTATTAGTTCAAAACAAAATAATATTACCTTTAGGTGTCCAGATACAAAAATAACAAAACATTTTGCGTGTTATGTGCTGCAGTTGACCCTGGACTTGATAAAAGTAACTATCATTTCTTTTTAGATGTAGTTGACCGTTTTCAATAGTGCAACTTTTTATTTTTTTCATTAAAATTCCTTCTTCTGGAGTAAAACTCTTAGCAGACGCTGGACATTTAATTTCGACGAGACTATCATTGTCTATTAGTCCATCGGGAGACGCCGCTAAAAATTGTAAATTTGCATCTACAAATAAAATATATATATTTTTAAATTAAATGTTTAAAACAATATAAATAATATTTAAAAACGCGTGCAAATATTTTTTTTTTGATTAAAATAGACAAATAACATATGAGGAATCTTGTATTACATTCTCAAATCTTATATTTAAAAAGAAATTTTTTTATGAATTTCTAACTCAAAATAATTTGCAAATTTTCGTCATTTTTAAGTAATTTGTCAAAATTTAAATTTTAAATGCTTATCAAAAATTGTGACAATGCATTTTTTTTCTGCCTTTGAAACATAATATTAGGAGCCTTCTATTAAATTTTCAAGATTTTATATCCAACAATCAAAATTTTATTGTTATTTATAGAAAAAAAAATATTTTGAAAATGTTATGGTGTGTAGACAATGCTTATATAAACATTCAATCAAAATTTCATGTATCTACTGTAATTTCTTTTAGAGTTACACCAAAAGCCAAAATTGATTTTGTCAAAAATCAGTTTTGCATAAAATTTCCCGTTTTTTTTTTTAATTTTTAATTTATTTTTCACCACGTTTTTGAAAATTATTGGGAAACAGCATTGTAAAATCAATACATTAATCGCTCCGCTCAGAATCTAAAAAAATATTTACCAGAACTTTAATTTTTTACAAGCATTTGAAGTTCAAATTATATAAAATGTGTGCTTTTGTGTGCTAGAAAATTTAACTAAAGTTTATTTATAAATATTTCATATCGGAATCAGAATCTTTTTTTTATTGTATTTGCGCGTAAATCCACTGAAGTTTTTAATGTACCTTATAACGTTATTCGTGTAAACAGATACAAAAAAAAAATTCAATCTATTCAATATATTATAAATACCTAACTCATCATTTTTTTTATGATCTTTAAGTTTTTTCCGTGGTGCACATAACTTGAGACGCGCTTTTTTACCAAAACGCCAGTTTCATTTTAAAATACCAAATAGAGTTGTTAGTGAAATATCAAGTTCATCAAAAATTTGTGAATCTAGGCCATTAGATGAAGGAATTGATGACGAGGCTGGTGATAATAGCACTCAATTAGTAGAAAAACAACAATTTATATTAGATCATGTTTTGAAAAGTTACCAATTACAAAGGGTAGAAAGATGGTTAGGTGTATTATTTGGTACAGACAGTCAAATACTGCTTTATTGTTATGTAAGAAAAAAAATCATTTGCCTCCTGTCTGTTCGGAAAGTGGTTGTGCGCCTCGAGCCTCCAGACTTAAAAAACATGTTGAATCACATATGCATAAAAAATGTGTAAAAGTTAACCAATTGTCAAAATTATCTGTTTCTGAGGTACACAATACTGCTCCACTCAATAAATTAATTTTAAAACAAAACAAAGTTCTTGCGTTAAAAATTAGTAAACTATTAGTAACAGTTTTTAATGATTCTAAACGTGGAACTTTAAGCGCATGGTCATGGCCTTCCAGGGAAGTGGTGAGTCTTATTTGCGACCAATTGGACTCAAAAAAGCAATTTCAACCATACAATACTAACCTAACCTAACCATACAATCCAAAAGAAGGTGACCTACAATATATAAATCCTGGAACGCATTCAGTCCTTTTAAGACATATTGTACAAGCGGATATTCCAAATCTCAAGTCCAAACTTAAATTGTGTATTGCAATTTCTCTTCGAGTGGATGATTCTGTAGACAGAAACCAAATAGACAATATTCATGTTTTGTTCAAAATTGTGCTGGAGAATGGTGATTCTGAAACAATGTTTATGGGCTTTGAAGAACCTACTCAGAAAGGTGCTATTGGGTATTATGAAGCCATAAAAAATTCTGTTGAACGATTTGTCGATTGGAATGAAGTTTTACCATTAGTTTCATCTATTGTAACTGATGGAGCTAGCGTTAATATAGGTAAGAAAAGTGGCTTATGGTCTATTTTTGAACAAGAAAGAAACAAAATGTTTAATAATACTGGCCCATTTATCAAAATTTGGTGTGCAGTTCACAGGAGTGCATTTGCTTGGGAAAAACTAACTTCTGAAGTAGGTGAATTAAATAAACTTATTCAAATATACTCTTCAATTTCATCCTACTTTCACAAATCGGGACTAAGAACTAATGAATTGAAACAAGTTGCTCTAGATGAACAAAAAACTATGTATACACTTCCAAAGTATTTTGATGTCAGGTGGACAGAGTTTACTTATAATGTTTTACTGAACATATTAAGGAATTGGAGAATCCTTGTTAAATACTTTATTTTAAAAAAACATGATAAAGATAATAAAACAAAGGCTGAAGGCTTTTTAAAAAATTTAACTGATGTTAACAAATTAAAACTGTTGGGTTTTTTTGTTGACTTGGGTTATTTGTACTCACGTTTTCGGAAACAAATCTAGTCAGAAAATGTTCTTATATATGATATAGCTGAGAAAAGAAATATATTAATAAATTCTATTGAAAATCTAAGAGAACATCATTTACTCGGTGGATGGGAAAGTATATTAGAAAATGAAATTAAAATAATTGATGTCGAATCAGAAAATAATCATTCAAATATGATGTTGAAAGACATACAGTTATATGAAAAGAAAAAAGAAAATTCCCGAAGAAAGTCTCATCATTTATTCGTCTCTGATACCCGTTCATTTTCTGCTGTACGGAATGATACATTGGAACACATTAAAACATTTTTAGCTGATCGACTAGATGCTGAAGAATGGAGGGCATTTAAACCGTTGGAACGCTTAAGCAATACAGTGACAGATTCAGAACTTAATGAATGCCATAAAATGATTTGTCCGGATTTTAATTTAGTTGAGTTTGTGACTAGCTACAGAGAAGCGTCTTACACGTCAGAAGTTGCAGAAAAGAAAATGTCTATACAATTGTTAAAGTCACTATTGTTGAATGAAGCCTGGAAACCATAAGTATATCAGTGGTATGTATCAAGTGTTCAAGTGGTATATTTATTTAATATTAAATATATTTTTTATTATTATTATTATAATTGTCATTTATTATTTTTTTAATCACATTTATACATTTAAACTATAAAGTAAAAAACAACTATCAATTCAAAGTTAAAGTATTTTTTGCAGAGAAGACTGTTGGCTGCTAAACCCCACTCAGCCGATGTGGAAAGATTAATTTCTTATTATAATGTTTTAAAAACGTCTGGTCGATCTTCCTTGTCACCACCGAATACTATTAAAGATTGTTTGTACGTCAAAATAAATATGCCATCCGTATCAGAATACAATCCAAAGGAAGCTGTATTATTATGGTTGAACGAAAAACAGCGGCATAGTAAGGTGCATGAAAAAGCGACCAACCAAGAGTGGAATCAAGGTGTTTTTCCTGAAGCTAAAGCTGATCGACTAAGGCAATCAACTGATGATTTATCTATTAAGTGTTTCATAATACTATAGTAAAATATTTTTAACTTATACTTGTATTTATTTTATGTATTTTTAATACCAATATCATATAAATATTATTAATGTGTAAACTGTAAGGTAATAAGTGGTACATAAAAGTAGGAGTTACATTTTGGGAGTTACAACCAACACAGGTTTTTTTTGCTATAAAAATCTGTCAAAGTCCAAAGTCAACAGTTAAAATAATAAGTGTGTCCCCTGAAATTAGATATATTTTAGGCCCTGGTTCCGCGCATGTAAAATGATTCGATTGGTGCGTGGACGACCACGTGATCACGCTTACAACTGATAGTTGGTGGGGGATGCGTGGCGGTGGATGCGTTTTGGTCGACCACCGGTACCTTTCTCTGGTGAAAAAGAGTGTGTATAATAATTTCTTTCAGCACCTAAGACAATGAGCTAATTGGTATTGGTAGAATACAAATTATACTTAAGATGTAAATGAATTTTGTTCGCGATACATGTAAATTTAATTTTTTTTTAATGAGTATTAGAGATATTCCACCGTGAAGCGATTAATCTATAATATGGTAGATTCTATAGTATGGAGTTTATATTGTTTTTTTCTCTTCTATTTTTTTTAGAATCAATATACAGTTTAAGAAATTTAAATGTATTGAATTCATTGTAGTCTTTTCATGTTTACTTATTATTACTTACATTATTATGTATTATTGTATGCGAAGTGCGAGAAAGACAGAGATAAGAACTGCAGTTTTATGATTCTCATTTTTCATTCCGTGGATCCGTCGTACGATCTTATCTGCGGTCAACGGTCGACGGTCTTCGGCTATTGTATAGCAGGTAACCCAGAATGCTTGCCATGTTGCCAAATCTACGTAATAGGCCATTAGTTATAATCCTTTGTTTATTAAGTTAGAGAATCGATCAAATGCCATAAATCTTCTCCGCAATGAGCTCTTTAATTTAAAAAAAATCATAACGATCGGTTCAATAGTTTCCGAGAACATAGGCCCCAAAGGTTTTCATTTTCACATTTAAGTATATAGATATACTTTGTATGCATATATATCCCAGTGTTGGGATTAGATAAGTACTTTTTTATCTAGATAAAGATAAAAGATAACTAAATTCAAATCTATCTAGATAAAGATTAAAGATAAATACCTTTGTATTTAAATAAAATAAAAGATTTTTTTTTTCTAATACATACTATAAAGTCTAACATTTGACAGTTCAGCTTAGATACTACAGTAAAAACTAAAAAGTGTATATCATTTTTTTGTATAGAGACGAATTTATCTAGATGGATGAATTTTTTATCTTAGATAATTATTTAGATAAAACACAACTATTTATCTATATAAGATAAAAGATAACTAAATAATTATCTAAATAAGTCTCAACACTGGTTATATGACCCCATTTCCATCAAAATTCTTAACTATACCTATTATGCATTTAGTCTTTCAGGACTTAAAAATGATTAAAATCTTATAGTGAGACTTTAATAACTCATAATAATATTGTAACGGTAATTTTAAAACCTACATTATAAAACAAATACGTCGGTTATATTTTATTAAACAGGTTTATTAATTTATGCACAGAAATACACATACCTAATACATAATATATTACACAAATGGAATACATTATACATTAGATAATTAAACTTGAAGATCTCTTCCGTTATAGGTATATGGCAGTAGGTAGTAGGTGCGTGACCTTTCCGTCCGGCATATCTATAGATAATTACAATAGAATAGAAGAATTAAGAAAAAATTACACAAATTATAAATGGTTCATA
>WHPZ01588600.1:145103-159651 GCA_016617965.1 Macrosiphum rosae
TAACTTATACTTGTATTTATTTTATGTATTTTTAATACCAATATCATATAAATATTATTAATGTGTAAACTGTAAGGTAATAAGTGGTACATAAAAGAAGGAGTTAAATTTTGGGAGTTACAACCAACACAGGTTTTTTTTTATTATAAAAATCTGTCAAAGTCCAAAGTCAACAGTTAAATTAATAAGTGTATCCCCTGAAATTAGATATATTTTAGGCCCTGCTCCAGAGACATGATTAGGGGGAAGGAGGAAGTCATAATTTTCAAAAAAAATTGAGGATTTTTTTGGGTAATTTTGTTTTTAACAGTATAAAATTGTTATTTGTTTATAAATACAGCTTGGGAGGGGGAAGTAAAAATATAAAACATTATACTCAGAGCTTTGAAAAAAGACATGTTTGATAAACTGACAAGAACCTAAGTGATGCACATATTGTCTTTACATTATACATTATAATATATTAGTATTACATCAAATACTGTAATATATAGTAGGTAGTGTTACCTATATAATATTAATATAACATCCGTCGATACTCTAGCGTCACAATATTATTCATATACCCTATACGTCATATATACACTAGTCACTAGTCTATTATGAACGACAAAAAACAAAACAGTCTAACATCTTACATCACCTATAAGCACCGTTGTAATTTAAAAATATTATTCGTGGGTATATGAAACTTTTAGAGTACCTAAATTATTATATTAATATATTTTATATATACAATGACATTTTCAAATGAAAATTTTGGAAAAAATGAATTTAACCTACTGTAGTAAATACTAATGCCCAATACCAAAATTAATTACTTAACTTACAATAATATCATAAAATATGCCTACCTATAGTAATATTATAAGTTGACATACAGTGTTCGCTCAGAATCGTTTTCGTACACAATGATATATTGCTGAATTCAAATTTAATACCATCCGTTACAGTGACCTACTTGTAACCTACCATACAGCAGAGTGACATCCACTTGCCTACCTTTTTAAAATTAGAGTTAACTTATACACACCTACAAAAGTTACCTGGCCCTTTTCCACCATTACATAATATATAATTTGGAAATTGATTCTTAAATTATTTTTTATTGTTTAACCAAACTGGCAAAATTATTTTATTAAAAATATCTTTACATATTTGTTATTTGTAATCATAAGTATAAGTGTTAGAGACCCTGACAGACCAATGTTATTATAATGAGTATCAGACTTGGACCATAAAATGGTTGAGAGCCATTGATGTATTACAGTATTAGTGAGACACATTTTTACTATAGTACTTAACATTACATAAATAAATTAAGTTTTAACTCTTCAGTTAAAATTATTGAACATAATAGATTTTTGTAGGTTTTAATTCATTTAATTAACAGTAATAATATAATTTGGTATTTTGTGTATTAAATATAATATAATATTAAATACCAATGTAGGTAACAATTATAGAAAAAAATATTTACAAATATAAATAATATTACCAACAACCACTAAAATATAACATTATAAAATATCAAGTTTAAAAAATGTTTTTTCTATAATACTACTGATTTACAATTTACAAATATGACAATTATATCTGTAATTATGTTTAATACTAATATTAATAAGTAATAAGTACTAAAAAATTCCTGATAAAATCTTGAGTTAAAATTGATAACGTATCAACCATCAACATTTTTTATTTTAAATAATATTACAATTTATACAATCCATAAACATTAAACATCTATAAATTAAACATGATTAAATAATCACTTGAGCCTAAAACAAAAGGATCAATATGACAATATTATGCCTCAGAGTCAACTTTTCTAAGATCCATTTCTAGTTCATCAGCAGTTCTTAAATCAATGGCAAAGCGAGATTTAGATGTTCCAGTACTACGTACTTTCCTGCTATATGCCTATAAATAATTAAAAATTACTATCTATTCATTGCTTAGACTAATTTTTATTTTTGTATAAATTAACTAAATATTTTATAAGTTATAAATGTAATACATTTATTTTAACAAAGTATAATATAATAAGCATTCTATTAAAAAAGCAATAAGGCAGAATAAAAAAAACATCTCATACATTTCATAGGGAGGGGGAATCATAATTGAAAGCACACATGCCTTTAGTGGCCACATGATTGGTACCAATACGGCTAAACATTTTTATTTGATCGATAAAAAAATACAAAAATGCATTACTTATTACTTTTAAGGGACAGTGGCATTTATTGTCTTCGTCTTACAAGTGGGTAACATAGCAAATTGTACGCTTAGCAGAACACGTTTATCTCCGTTAATTTAAAAATTAGAGCGAATTGACCTCTTATACAATTTAAAGAGATTATTATCTAGACAATGACATAGGATTTTTGTTATGGGTGTTTTAAAATAATCATAACTCGCTTTAAAATTAAAATAAAGTAAAAAGCCTATGTCATTGTCTAGATAATAGTCTTACCTTTAAATTTTATAAGAGCTCAATTCGCTCTAATTTTTAAACTTGCGGAGATAAAAGTGTTTTGCTGAGCGTAAAATATGCTATGTCACGCGCTTGTAAGACAGAGACAACAAATGTCACTGTAAAATAATGATAATATTGCTATAAAAACAATTATACAATCAAAATGTTATGTCACTTGAGTACTTGACAGTTGGAATTTTAATTAAACATGGGTACAGTGTAAATTTTATTCCACAATATTACTATATAAGGTAGATACCTAATTTAATATAGGTATTAGGTACCTACAGCTACTGATGTATTGAAAAAAAAAAAATATAAAATACCTGTAATATATATTTAATATTATAATAATTAATAAATATATATTTATTTAATTGAATATAATATTAACAAAATATTTCAAAATATGTCACTTGACAATTGGTTTTTTAATTAAACATCCACTACATTCTTCAATATTACTATACTAGGTACCTAGATACCTATCGGCTACCAAATATAATATTACATAGGTACCTACGGCTATTGACATAATGACATATTGAAAAACATATTACATGTGGGTAGTAGGTAGGTAGGTACTATATTATTAACTATTATTATATAACTATATTATGTATCTTATATTACCTACCTATTGATATATTTACCAATAGGTAAATGCATTATTATATTATTTTATTTTAACTATTTACTACCATACAATTTAATACACATATTATGTAGTTATTATATATCTACTTTTAATTATTCATTTACATATAAATTAAATTACTTGAAACGCTGTAGCTAACGTATAAGTCAAATTTCTCGCAGCTTGACGACTCTCACAGACAAACGCCACACAATCAAATGGTTTTCTGTCCGCACTAATTTGTTCTTTAACGACTATCATGCAGAAAACTCTTGTGTAAACCAAATCCTATGGACATGACATTTATTTATTTTCACTTTTATCAAAAACAAATAAATATTGTGTGTTCATCATAAAGCTATATAATAACACAAGCACAATAGGTATATTATTATAGTTAATATTTTATGATCGGCTTAATGCAGGCAATACATACTTGAACCCCGTAAGAAACTGTGTGAATGGGAAAAACTTTTTTAAACTTGTCTCCGATAATTTCACATCCATCTTCGGTGATTCGTAGTTCGACTTGTGGCTGTAAGGGTGTTGACGAACTTTTAGCTTTTGCTACCATCAAATCGACCGGTTTTCGCGTGTGTTTGATTCCCCATAGACCCCTTGCTTCGGAAGACCCGAGTTCCCTAACCGAGAACGATTGCGGAAGGCGTTGGTATCTTATGTCTTCGTCCATCACGGACGGTAAAAGAGCAGAAATAATGTATAGGTAATCAATAAAATTCTACCTACTATATTAATAGGTACAAACGGTTTTGAAAGTAATAGTTATAATTTAAAAGACACTCGAAACGTCGTCGTACGAAACATCAAGCACTTGCATCCAAACTAGAAAACACGAACATATTCGAAAACTAATATTATAGTTTAGTATTTTACACATCCAAACACTCAAGAGTCAACGCACGAATGAATTCACCTGTCACCTGTAACTGCAGGTAACACAATAGGTAGGTAGTAATTTACTGGCCGACTACCATCTGCTATCGGATTTCCTGTTTCCTGTTTGGTACCCACCAATAGATATATAGTGTTTAATGTTCATATACATGACATATTTGTATTTAGTATGTACAGGAAAATAATTTTTGATACAGCATACAAAATATAATACAATAAAATATTTGTTTTTATGTTAATTGTTTTTAATAATTAGTGACAAAGGTACCTACAGCAGCAAATTCGACAACAATAATATGTATAGTATGTAGGTACTGTAACTATTTATTTTTTGTGTAATTGTATGGCACCTATACACTTATTAATACATTACATTTCGTAATTTCTATTTTTAGAAATAATAATTTTTGGAGTTTGAATGTACCTATGGTTAATTAGATAAATGATAACACTAATATTAGTCTCAGTCTGGATTAGTAACTGGGTTAGGTGGTTATTAAATAATAAATATGTAAATATTAAGAGGACTACGTTATACCCGCACGTGTTGTCTCCGTATTACAAGTGCGTAACATCGCAAATATTACGCTCAGCAGAACACGTGTAGCTACGTTAATTTAAAAATTAGAGAGCCTTGACCTCTCATAAGATCTAAAGGTAAGATTATTATTTAGGCAATCTCATGGGCTTTTTATTATTTTTTAAGATTAAAGCCCATGAGGTTCCCAAGACAATAATCTTACCTATAGATTTAATATAAGAGGTCAATTCACTCTAATTTTAAAACTAATGGAGCTGTGTTCTACTGAGCGAAATATTTACTATTTTACGCACTTGTAAGACGTTAAATAGAGGATTAAAAAAAGGAAAATCTTGAATTTTTACGTAAAATCGATTTTGGTTTTTGGTTTAACTCTAACAAAAATTACTGTAGATACATAGATTTTTTTTTAAATTTCATTCAAATTTAACATCTATATTACATTGACGCAAACAGCCACACAACTAATGGGCAGCAGAGCGGTACCCACTTGTCCACATTTAAAAAAAAATTGTTCACCAATATGTTTGTTTTATTTATCTTTATGTTTGACATTATAAAAAAAAAACACAAACCAATATTATTATGCAATGCCGTAATTGGAGTGTTGCAAGTGTATCATTTGCCAATACTCGGGCAAGTGGGTTGTGAGTACCGATCTGCTGTGTTATTTCGCTGAACAGAGTCGTTAATGGGCGAGTTAAATTGTAATTCAATGATTTAAAACCATTGTACACGAAAAACGATTGCCTATAATATTACTAAATATGTTTAATGATATTTTTGGTATTAAAATAATATATTTTAGAATTAGCCATTAGCAGGGCTCGGGACTTATGCAACTTGAACAAGTTCAATAATATTTTATTGACAATTTTTTGTAAAATAAATTACCCTTTTATACAAATTGTTGTATCAGCGGATTGATATTTGAGGAATTAAATATCCACTCTAACATAAAAAAGTTTGCAATACCGAAAATGTAAACCAAATTTTGCCTTAATATGTTCTATTATGATAAAATTATTCTTTAGTTTAAAAATGTGTAAAACTCTTTTCAGTAGAAATTTGAAATACTGATGAGGAGGGGTTGCAAGCAAAATGTATTAATTTATTGGTTCAATAAAATTTAATAGATCTATCATGGACCTATTTAGGGAACCTTTTTCTCACTATTGATCCATTGTACGTTTTAGCCTCAAGACAATGCATTTGCCCCCAGGTATTTAATTATGTTGGCCCAAACATTTATATCATATATATTAACAACTACAACGTCGATTACCAGTTGGCGGCGGATAATGGTCTCGGGGGTGTATGTAATTTGCTCCAAAAACAACTCCTCCAAAAAAATATTAATGTAATTTGCGCCACATCTAAATATTAATTTTGGTAATTTACGCCACTTTTTAAGGTTGTAGTTTACGCCACACAAAACTTAATAAAAAGGCATTAAGTAATCTGAGCCATCGTTTACCTACAAAAATTGTAATTTGCGCCACTTTAAAATAACTAAATAATCAAGTTCATTTTAATGGAAAATCAATAATTATAAATAGATGTATATAAGTATATTTACTCCATGTATATTAAATAAATATATTTTTAATATTTTTGCGATTAATATCCAATTACTGTAAATAATATTATCACGATATACTCAAGCTTGGGCAAGTTAATGATAATTTTTAACTGAGTTAAGTTAAGTTAAGTTGATAGAAAATTACATATTCCATTTCGTTTTCCGTCGTGGCGCAAATTACCAAAATTAATTTATTAGAGATGGCCCAAAGTACATGTTCAATTTTTATATTTTGGCTCAAATTACAAGTAATTAAATTGGCCCAAAATACCACCTCCCGGTCACGTTTGTTATTATTTTAAAATTAAAAAATAAATAAATGATTTTAAAAATGTGTGTTTTGTTATACATTGTTACCTTTTGATATGGTAGCTAATATAATTCACCAAATAATGTAGGTGCGAGCTAAGCGACCTTTTTTTTTTTTTTTCATTTGGGGGCCCCTTTTAATAAAGTCCCGGTAGGCCAAAAATGGCCTATCCGCCCATGTCACAATGTATCACATTTTAAAACTATTTAGAAATTTAATAAGAAACACTCATTTTAGAAAACTTAACACTTGTATTTTATTATTTATATAAGTATGTTTATTTTTTTTACAATAGTTGATCCCAAAAGAAAAAATATACCCTCAGTAGATCTTAATCAAAAAAAGTTTGGCCACCCCTGATGTATCTGCTAGCAACAACTTCCAAAAACTTCTAGTAAAATATTTACTGGTTAATACTATAATTTTTTCATAAGTATAAAAACGCCAAAATATTTGAAGATATATTACTCTCATTTATGATTTATATTATTAGATTAGATTATTTGAATATTTAAAACAATAGCTATTAAACAAAGAAAACATCTATATTTTAATATTTTAGTTTTGAAATAATTATTTAATATTATTTAATTAATAACAGTGTGAAAGCTATTATTAAAAAAATCTAACAATTAAAAAATAAATAAATACAGTAGTCTTGCTAGGCTGTAATACGGTTTCAATAACTAACATTTTTATCTATTTGATATTTTTGTACATTTTATTTTAAGATTCATATAACGCATGTAGTAAAACAACTAATGTAATACATATTGTTTTATAATGAAGAAAAACTAATCACATATATTTACTATGTTGATTATTAGTATTAACGGTATAGATGATCAGCATGTATATTAGCAGCAATTTCTGATTCCCATTTATCACCATTATTTAATAACTTTTCCTTGTTGTACAAAAGTTCTTCATGAGTTTCAGTAGAGTATTCAAAATTTGGACCCTGAAAAAATAAGTACACAATATGTTAAGCTATGATTTGATGAAATTATAACTGTATTAAATTTTACTTCAACAATGGCATCTACGGGACATGCTTCTTGACAAAAACCACAGTATATACATTTTGTCATATCAATATCATAACGTGTTGTACGGCGACTTCCATCAGCTCTTTCTTCCGCTTCAATAGTGATAGCCTATACAAATCAAACATTCAATATTACATTATATTTTTATTAAATATAACAGTAATTTTACTTGGGCTGGACATATAGCTTCACACAGTTTGCAGGCAATGCATCTCTCTTCACCAGATGGGTAACGTCTAAGAGCATGTTCTCCTCGGAAACGTGGTGATAAAGGTCCCTTCTCAAATGGATAGTTGATGGTGGCTGGTTCCTTGAAAAAATGAGCCAATGATACAGCAGCACCTAAAAATTAAGTTTTTTAAGATAATGATCAGTGTTTTTCAGTAAGTGCCAAAAATATACTTGCTTGGATTCAAAACAAAAGTATATAATTTATTAGAATTCTTATAAATAAAACTCTGTACATCAGTGGCGGCCAAATAATTTTGTCAGGGGGGAAGGATGTGGCTGATTTTTTAACAAACACTATTTGATTATTTGAAATATAATTTATGGTTATAATATTATAAATATTAAAAAAATCAGGGCATGGGGAGATTTAACCCCTAAGTGAACGACCAACACTGCTGCACATGCTCTGTTTTTTATGCTTGACACATAATATGCAACAAAACAAAAATGATTTCGCAAAATTTACTCTATTTTGCACTTGTCTACAGTACAGAAAACAAAATGCGTAGGTTGTATCCCATCAAAAGGATATTATTCACCATGATTTTCGATAACCATTTCACCAGTAATTCAAGCATAAAATCCCTATATGCGTCCTCTGTGTTTTACAAAATAACCTCAATTATCCAAACTAATTGGAACAGCAACCCAGTTTTTAAACACAAAAAAAATGTTTGTCTTATCTGGCACGTACACAAAAAAAAATGTATAGTAGTTCATAATAGCCTTTATCTCGTAGTTATCAATAACTGATATAAATAAATACACAACTATTAATTTTCCGTGAGGTGTGAGGGTTTGTATATGTGTCTCAATTTTATTTCTTTGACACTTGGCACGTTTTTACGGATAAACTGCAACAACTTAACTTGTTCTACCTAGCAATTTTCTGATATTATATTTTTTTATTTTTTTGTCCAAACAAAGGTGGTAAATGCAATTTAATTTTTCATGAGTAATGACATGTGTAAGTTACTAAAGGGTTTTAAATTTTCATTGAAATGTATTTTTTACAATTTACATTTGATTTCAAAAATAGTGAATAACTCAAAAACAAATTGTTGCCACATAATAATCACATCATATTATCACATTATTAATTTCAAGTCAATGTACATAATATATTTAATATATTCATACATATCACAAAAAAAAAATATAAAATATTATAATAATATTAGTATATGATATTTAAATTATTTATACCTAATTATTATAATATAATATATAGGATATAGGTAATAATACAGAGAAAACTCGATAACTCAATCGGTTGGGGGCGAAAAAAAATTTGAATTATCAAAAAATTGTGTATACTAATTGAAATGCAGGGGCAAAGACATTTCTTCGAGGTTATCGAAAATTCAACTTATAGATGTTCGAGTTATTGAGATTTCACTGTATTAGGTTATATCCATTTATAATAAATACATGATTATATGTAAGAGCACTACAACGTGTATAATTGACATTTAGATACATAAATTGCAATTCGGATAATAGAGGGTTTGTATAACAGAGGTTCTACTGTACATAAACCCTAAATAAACTTTTTACTCTTGTATATGCTCATGTAGTCATATAATTAACATAATTTAGTTACAATTACCTCTACATAATTCAGTAACAAATGCATAGGAAATAGCTTGATCTGTCATGGCTCCCCAACTTATATTTTCAAATTCATTATCCCTGTTTACATTTATATACTTGATTTGCGATGCTGATCTAAGTGGTACCAGAGTAGATGATCGCAAAACTGTATTACCTGTAACAACAATGAACATAATAAAATATAATAATATTGTTTACTATTAATAATTAAATTAAACTTATATAATTTATCTACTTTACTGTATTTTTAACTAAATGATCTTCGGGGCGTATAATCATCAAATAAATAAACATAATATGTAACTACCTAAATATCAAAAATACCTAGGTATTTGCTTATAACTAAAATTACAAAAATTTAAGACACTTATTGGAAAGAGATATAAAATATTAAAATGTATATTATATTAAATTGCATTGCTTTTAAAAAATATTAATTGTAGGTAGTGCCACAGTGGTGAACGTGAAACAGGTCAACTACTAGTACATACACTAAAAACTATTAACTTTATTTTAACTTTAATTAATAATTAGAGTATAAAATATTTTTTTATATTCATTGAATAATTTTAATAATATTTATTATAAGAAAATAATTTTTGGTAGATATGTAGCTTTTAGTTGGATTATTGAAATAGGTAGTACATAAACCTAATTAAATTTTTATAAAAAAAAAAAAAACTGTGAATCCTTACCAGCCCTTGTTAACATTGCTAAATTCATACTGAAAAAGTTAAACAACCAAACAAAAGAATATGTAATCGTCTAAATACTTTCGAGTTTTAAGTAAAAAAAACAATTAAATAATAACTTTTGAAGGAGTTTTCTAAAATAAAATAAAAAAATTGTCCTCAAGGCTTTAATCTACGATTGATATGCTATCAGCAATATTGTTTCTAACTTCATACCACGAGTGTTTCATCCACGAAATGAGATAATATTATAATGATAAATGATAATATTCATATTTCAATATTTCATTATTTTCATAGAATAACGCACGCTCTTGGGACTTGGAATGTTGATAATTTGATATTGTATGGAGAACTGTTGAACAGTAAACTTACTCAATCTCTGTCTCTATGCCCTATGGATAATATTACATTGTTTTATACAGATAGTTAGCAACATGGCGTTGTAAATTATCAATTTAGATTCAAGCAATGTCCATTGCGACCCCCGCACTTGCCTCTTGTATTCGGGCCACTAAAATCAATCTGCTCGTTTCCAATCTGTACATTTGACATTATATCCAAAGTATTTATTTATTGTAATAAGTAATAACCAATAGAATAAAATATATACCTACTAATAAAGATTTTCATATTTTAAATTTATGTATTTTATAATTAAAAACAGTGATCACGAAAAGAAATTAATTGGTTGGTACTTTTGTTAAATCTGAAAAGTTCAATAAAAACAATTTTCAATTTGATAATATTTTATATTAACAATATTAAAATATATGGTATAAAACAAGTCAAAAAGATATAATATAATATTTTAGTTTATTTTAATAGACATTTATTTGATATATTTTTAATTGTTCATAGTTGTAAAAAAAAAAAATATAAATCAGTCATAGGTAGTTGATGTAGACTAATTCAGAGTTTTATTATATCTTAAAAAATTAAAATGTAATGTAGGCACAGTTCATTTAACAATCAGTATCTGTATTGGGTATATTTTTGTTTGGTAATGTATAATCTCCTTGAATTTGTTTTAAATAATTAGCCGCCCTCACGGTAATATTTAATGCTGGATTAATAGGGTTTAGGTTTTCTTCTCCAATCAAACTTAATCCACACAAGCTTAAGCAGGTGTGCATTGGGTCTGGTATAGAGTCCATGTTTTTACTAAACCCACCAGTCAATAAATTTGCATTATTTAGAACAAAATCTCTATTCCTTTCTTTGTTTATTCTATTAAGTGATCCCATAATACTGAGTGTAGCACCCAACCAGAAGGAATAGCAAGTGTCTGGATCTTTATTAGGTCTTCCTTGGAAACCGCCATTGGTTTGTCGATTTACTGCCCAGCGCTCTAATATTCTAGATTTGTTTTCATCTAACACAAGATTTAATTTATTTAGTAGAGATAATGATGCAATTGCACAATAAGTAGAACCACCATGCGATTCAGTTCCTGGGTTTTGTCCAAACGCTCCATCATAGTTCAAACAATTTGAAATGAATTTAATGACATTATTTACATTGATACTCGATGAATCGTTCAATATGTTACATATTGCAAGTGAACAGTACACAAATCTCAAATCACTCTCACCATGTTCGTAGTTGCTTTTGAAACTGCCATCAGATTTCTGTAGAGATGCTACACCTCGAAGTACAGCTGATTTATTGACACGGCTCAGATTGTCACCCAATGTTATCAGAATACACAATGCCATGTACGTCATAGCAACGTTGCTTTCGCAATACTTTTCACAGCCTGGATGATTCTTCAGATGAATGATGGTGGTGGAACCCATGAAACCACATTTGTGCACAGAACAATATTCATTGGGCACCAACTGCAACCTGTACACCCACTCAACAATGTCCTTCTTACGGTCATCAGTGAGTGAATCTAAGCCGTCCAGTATATCCAAACCGATGAGAGCAAAATACAATATGGTTAGACGTGAATAATCAAACACGGCCACCTCACCGGGCAACAGATCCAATGAGCGGCGAAAATATTTCTTGTGCTGTTCGGGTTTCAACTGCGGTTTGTTCATCTTGAGGGAGCCTTGTCGAACCAGTCGGGGTAGGTCGGTATATCACCTGGCAGCCAAAAAATTATGATTCGAAGACATAATTTTTAGGTGGTATTGCTTAACACAGAAGCTAATTCGCAGAATCGTACTGATAGTTTTAGATGCGAACAATATCCCCGAGGAACAGTGAAAACAAAATATTGAAAATCTCGTAAGCTTGTCATCAAATCATCACCATCACGGGACACGATATTGTTTATTTTAATTCGTTATATTACCACTATCCACTGAGTACAGCTCCAGATTTCAGTCATGAGTCACTTGATACCAGTATTACAGTATAATATGCGCCATAGTATTCATGTCAATGTTTTTGGCAGTTGACAGTTTCATAACTCGTGTCTGATCGTAGTGCTATATAGTACTGACTTCTGGCATAGAATATAATGTTCTGTGCTACAACTAAGTACTGTCTGACTAAATTATAGTGATCTCAGTAATCAGTAGACACCAATCTGTATAGCGTTGTGGCCTGTAGGTCGTAGATTCTTACTGTTTTGTGCTAGCGTTGAACTGTTGAACTGTTGAAGTGTGCAACTTGTCGACATCGCCGATGTGCGAACTCATATCATTGTTTTTGACACATAACCGGCTAAATAACCAAATTACCGATAGAGCGCGACACCATTACTATCATAGAAAAACATTATTAATATTATATTCTGTGGTAGCGCCGTAGCGGAAGGAACGGTCTTATAAGATATTTAAGCCTTAAGGTCCGCCAGGGCCCTCATTTGTNGGGGGGGGGGGGGTGGTGGAGTATGCATTTGCTCAACCCTAGATTTTAAAGTAGCTAAATGGGCCGGGTGCCAGGTCTAAACGTGCTTGGTTTTCTGTAATCTACTATAAAAAAAAACAAACTAATTTGTTATGATCATAATAATAATTAATTTAATACATGCCGGCTATTTTCGTTATCTCGATGTTAAAGTAAGTTTAATCACTATCATTAATATAATATCATAACATTTTCGCAAATACGAAGAATCTAAAAGCTATAAGCAAGAAGTAAAAATACACATTATCTGTTATCTGTATGCTTTTAGTTTTATTGCTTAATTAATTATTAGTTATTAATTCTTTAAAGTTTAAAATTTAAATTGTAATAGTAATAATAATATTATTAGGAACAATGGAATACATTAGCCGATAATTTCTTATATTTTTATTTTATTTTGCTTATGCAATTGGGATGCTTATTGCTTTTTAAATTGTACTATTATAATTTATTAATGTCATTATAAATTACTGTTTGAAGCATATAATATATTGTATACAGATATACTTAGTAAAACAGTGCCACAGAGATGGTTATTTAATGAATATTTTATTGGGAAACTGTTTTTAATATTATAAAAATGCTATTATATATTTTGTTTTTCAGAGTAAACTATACTGAAGGTTATAATAATATGTTGATGTGGGCTAAAATTAATTACGTTTTAAAAAGCACTTAGTATTATGTTAGCAAAAGTGGAACTGTAATATATTATAATGTCTATGTCTTATAATATAATGTTGAAAAATTAATCAAATGCGTATTGGGCCGGCCTTTTTTACACCCTAACCTAGCAAATATTAAAATGACGACCCTGAGATCCACGAATGGCTCTGGAAACTTGCAGACACGATGTAGAGTAAGTCTTCTCTACATCGTGGTTGTAGAATCAATGACGCTAGTCCATGAAGACATGTATGAAAGCCACCTTGTTCTGTAATTATAGCCCAGATTAAAATATTAAACAAAACTTTTTAATTTTTATTTAATCTATGATTATAGTGTTTTATACTATCAGTGTTTTGATGTTATAATGATATCTTGCTGTTATCATAACCGGGAAATCTGTACCCAAGAACTATATAAGGGCATGGTGTATCGTATTATTCGTATTGTAAAAAAATAAATATATTTTAGCGTTTATTGCAATCCGTTATTTTAAAGTGTTTTAACCACGGGACTAAGGTATATATTCTTGGTCCGTGGTTATAACTTTTAAGTTTTTACGGAATGTGGGAGCTTCTTAGCCATAGGTTTTTGGCATGCATGTAGCATAATATTATTTTTATCACTATGCTATATCCCAGGGCCAGATTGGTTAGGCGAGCTACCGAGAAAATCTCGGTGGGCCGGTCGTGTGAGTGAAAATAAATTCACGTTTAAAAATTTAAAATACGATTGGCCACCTATAAGCTCGTAATAATTATATTCCGTAATAGTTGGGCCTCTGAATGTGTAGATAGGGCCTCTTAGAAGTGAAAATCTCGATGGGCCGATGCATAGTACCAATCCGGCCCTAGCTATATTAGTATAATATTCCATTACTATTTACTGCATTGGCGCTCGGCCTTGATAAAGTAATAAAATATTTAGAAGAGAAAATTTCGATGGGCCGATACATACCGAATCCTGC
>WHPZ01588601.1:0-24785 GCA_016617965.1 Macrosiphum rosae
ATTGTACCTATAATAAATTCCAAATTAATCATATCACAATATCCATTAGGTACTTATAACGTGTTATACATCAACAACAAACCCGGATACTACCATAGATATATAAGTCTACTTTAGATATTTCAAGTACCCACGAATAATATTATACAATCACAACAAAATAACTAAAACAGTTATTCTAGGTTTTTTAACATGTAATTTCGTCCAAATTTGAACTTAAAATGACTATAAAAATAAACTGTGCTTAAGAAGTTTTTAGATTTTTTGGTAACAGAATAAACTACTTACGTGGAATCTTGTTTTAAATGTTCAATCCTTAGATATAAAAGTTGAACATTTTATAAATTTTTAGCTACAAAATAATTATTCAATTTTAAATTTGATAAATTTTGTCAAAATTCGATCTTTAAATGCTTTAAAAAAAATTGTGCCTATGTATTTTTAACATTTTTTGACTGCTATTGTAAAAATATATCAGGAGCCTTGTATTACATTTTTACACTTTTTGGCAAAACAGATAAAACTTTATTGATTTTCATAGAAAAAAAAAAATAAAAAAAATTGATGAATGAAATTGTCCTTTAACAGCTCAAAACATTTTGAAAATTTTATCAAGTATAAGAATTGATAAAATAAACATTCAGTGAAATTTTCATGTGTCTACAGTTCTTCGTTTTTGAATTACAACAAAATAAGAAAATCACTACATGAGAAATCGACTAAATATCCAATGTTGTAAAAATTTGAATTTCAAACGCTCATAACAATTTAGTTTGACTTTCTTATAGACATTTTTTTTTTTTTTTTTAATTAAAGTAGATAATCTTATTAGGAATCTTGTATTACATTTTAAAATCTTAGATTTAAAAAGAAAAGGTTTTACGAATTCTTAACTCAAAATAATTTGCTAATTTTCGTGATTTTTTCATATTTTGTCAATTTTTGAACTTTAAATGCTTATAAAAAAAACTGTGACATAAGCTATGTCCTAGGTGGTTTGCACGCATGCGGGGAAAAACAAAATAGCTTGTTTACAACGCATTGCGTTCAGAACAGCATGGTCAGTATATAAAACGCACGCACTCGCCCGCACTAGCTAGGACATAGGGTTTTTAATATTACCAATAGGTACTTTCCCATCGAACAAGATACTGAAGTTGAAAATCAAAGCAATATTTCGACTACTTATCGTGTCCACAGACCCAAAAAAATAAAAAAATTAAAACACATATCATTGTAAAATCAATACATTCATCGTTCCACTCAGAATCTAAAATGATAACAGCTAGGTGCAAAATATTACAAACATTACAATATTAAAAAGAATCATTAAAGATAAATTGAAAAAGAAGGATCAGAAATAAGCGGCTAAGCGACTCATTGGCTAAATATAATTTGTAATAGCATGTAGAATATAAAAAATTCAGCAATGTAGAACTAGCTGAGTCGTAGAGGGATACGTATGAGGTATCTTAAAGCGGATATAATTATGATAGAAGGAAAGGTGAATCGAAAATTCCCTTAACAGCCTATTGAGAAACCGGAAACGCTTACGTTCACCCAAATCAAAAGATTGACCTAACAGATTATAGCAACAAGTGCTCAAGAGATTTGAAGAAAATTTCATAGGAACAAATCTGGAAAAATTCCGTTGAACTCATAAAACACTAAGCCATTCTGAGAACCGACAAGATCGTTCTGTAACGGCAGTCGTTAGTAGAGCACACTCATTTATGATCCACAGAATCAAAAGTTTTGTGAAAGAAGATTTAAATTACATCTACCTGGAACTGCGACTGAAAAGATACATTAATATTATAGTTGCTAAACCAAAGATTAAAGGTGATAGAAGAATATCCATAAAGATACAATAAACTAAGGGTTGGATGGCATTTAAAATCCAGGATTCGAACATTATAGAAAGATATGATATTGAATCGAATAAGGTCAATAGTGGAAATAGTGGAAAATAGCTTAACTTTAGCATTGATGTGTAAATATGCCTTCATCCAGCGAAAGCGAACGTCTAAAAAGATTTCAGAGTGGATAAGCCAAGACTGACATTAGTTCGTATAAGAAATGACCAAAGAGACCATCTTAAAGACCATCATAATCAAAACCAATTAACCAGAAACTACAAGCAGATCAGATAGACAACGATCATCGACACTAAGGACGGCATTATTAGGTGAATCAAAAAATGGGCTAAAGAATTATGTTGACTATAAATAGCTCAAAAGAGTCAAAATAGTTTGAACATTTTAACATGTACGGAAAATTCAAGCATAAATATTTGGTGAAAATAATAAGTCTATAGAGTTATTCGTTTTGAATTTATTACAACAAAATATCAAAAATCAATAGATGGAAATTCGTTATTTTACCGGTGAAAATCCAATATTGTAAAAATTTTAAATTCAAAAGCTCATAAAAATTGATGTTACATCTCAGCGTATTGCTCAGAATCAATTGATATTTATAGAAAAAAAAAATTAAAAATTAAAAACTGACAATGTCAGTAAACAGCTCAAAAAGTGTCAACATATTTTCAAAATTTGATGGTAAATACAAAATGAAAATATATACATTCAGTAAAATTTGCATGTATCTACAGTTATTTGTTTTTGAATAACAATAAAATAACAAAACCGCTACATGATAAATCGAGTGAATATCCAATCTTGTAAGAATTCAAACGCTCATAAAAAATTCAATGGGCTTGTAGAAATTTTTTTTTTTTGATAAAGGTAGACAAACTTATGAAAAATCTTGTATTACATTTTCTAATCTTAGATTGAAAAATGTTTATGAATTCTCAACTCAAAATAATTTGTTAATTTTTGTGATTTTTCAGTATTTTGTCAAGATTTGAACTTTAAATGCTTATAAAAAAAAAACTGTGACAAGGATTTTTAATATTTTTTAAATGTCATTGTAACAATATAGTAGGAGCATTGTATTAAATTTTCAAGTACCTACAATAGAACTCCGATTATCCGAACGCCAAACAAACGGACGTCCAATTAGCCGGACCAAGAAAAAGGTCTTTTATCCTGCCAAAGATTAGATATTTTAAACTCGGGGGTGCAAAAATGCGCTAGTTGCGCCAATGGTCAGTTGTTGTCTAATCGTCGAACAGTTTAGTCTGTCAATTGTTATAACGAGTGAATTGTCGTGTTACAATGTCAGTATGTCACTATATAACTTTTAAAATGTCATATGTCAATCATCCGGATATTTGCTTATCCGGACCACCCTTGACATTAATTAGTCCGGATAATCGGAGTTCTACTGTATTTTTACTCAACAAATAGAGTTTTATTGACATTCATAGAAAAAAAACTAATAAAATTGGAAACTGAAAATGTCCCTAAACAGTTCAAAACAAATCAAAATATTTTGAAAATTTTATCATGTAGAGAAATGGAAATATAAACAACCAGTGAAAATGTCACGTATATATACACCATTGTTTTAAAGTTACACCATAAACCAAGGTCGATTTTGCGTAAAAATGTTCGTTTTACCTTAATTTTTCTTTTGTTTTTCGCGGCGCTCTTGAAAATTACTAGAACTTTTAAATTTTGACCTCCCCAATGCACCAACAATATTCACTTTCCCATCGAACAAGATACTGAAGTTGAAAATCGAAGCATATTTCAACTACTTATCGTGTACACACACAAAAAAAAAAAAAAAACATCATTGTAAAATCAATACATTCATCTTTTTACTCAGAATCTAAAAGTTTTAGATAGGTATTGAATTTTTTTTTTTAAGCACAAGCTTAAATTGACAATAATAAGAATAAAAAAGTCGCTCTGCTGTACAGTAGGTTACAAGTGGGTCACTGTAATGGATAGTGTTAAATTTGAATTCAATGATATAATATAATATCATTGTATAAGAAAAACGATTCTGAGCGAAAACGGTCAGTCTGCCTATCATATTACAAAGTATATTTGATGATATTATTTTGAATAAAGTAATTTATATATAACCTATTTACGTGGACCCTTGTTTTAAATTTTCAATCCTTAGCTATGAAAGTTGAACATATTATACATTTTTAACCACAAAAAAATTATTACATTTTAAATTTGATAAATTTTGTTGAAATTCGAACTTTAAATGCTTATAAAAAAAAATTGTGCCTATGTATTTTTAATATTTTTCTTCTGCTATTGTAACAATATATCAGGAGTCTTGCATTAAATTTTCACGCTATTTTACCGAACAAATAAAATTTTGTTGATATTTATACAAAAAAAAAACTAAAAAAATGCTAACATAAACATTCAGTGAAATTTTGAAGTATCTACAGTCATTCGTTTTTTAATTACAACAAAATAAGAAAATTGTTACATGAGAAATCGAGTGAATATCAAATACTGTAAAAATATGAATTTCAAACGCTCATAAAAATTTAATTTGACTTTCTTGTAGTCATTTTTTTTTTTTTTTTAATAAAGGTAGACAAATGTAGGAGGAACCTTTATTACATTTTCAAATCTTAGATTTCAAAACAAAATTTTTTATGAATTTCTAACACAAAATAATTTGGAAATTTTCGTAATTTTTAAGTATTTTGTCAATATTTGAATTTTAAAGGCTTATAAAAAAAAAATTGAGACTATAGATTTTTAATATTTTTCATCTGTCTTTGAAACAATATATTATGAGCCTTCTATTAAATTTTTAAGCTTTTGTACCCAACAAATAACATTTTATTAATATTTATAGAAAAAAAAAACTATAAAAAGTGGAAAATGAAAATGTCCTTAAAAAGCTCATAATAAGTCAAAATATTTGGAAAATGTTACGATGTATAGAAAATGCTAATATAAACATTCAGTCAAAATGTCCATGTACGATCATTTTTTTAAGAGTTGCACCAAAAACCAAAATCGATTTTCTCGAAAAACAGATTTTGCGTAAAAATTCCCGTTTCTCCTTAATTTGTCTTTTGTTTTTCAAGGCGTTTTTGAAAAGTACTTGGAAATTTTTACTTTTGACCCCCCCCCCCCCAAAGTACCAACTAGATTCACTTTCCCATCAGAAAAGATACTGTTGAACAAAATCCGAGCACTTTTACTGTCGTAAAAGGTGATGAGTGATGACAGACACAAAAAAAAAAAACACACATCATTGTAAAACTATACATTCATCGTACCACTCAGAATCTAAAATGTGATGTTACAACTTTACTGGCGGCAAAGCGAAGAAAATATTAGAATTCAATATTCTTAAATAATAAATATGATAGAATGAACCAACTTACTATATTGTAAAAATCCGATAGTAACCTAGCCCTAGCAAATATTTTAGCCCTCCCCTCCCTTCCGAAAAAAAATTCTGGCTACGGCACTGAAAAGGATAATAATATTATAAATATTTGGTGAAAATGTCAAGTGTCTACGGGTATAAGTTTATGAGTTACACATAAAAAATTTAACAGATTTTATCAAATATTGGTTTTGCATTAAAATTCCCATTATTCCTTATTTTTTTTTCCCGGACATTTTCAAAAACCCGGGACAATTTTCAATTTTGACTTCTCGAATGCAACAACTACATTCACTTTTCTATCAGAATCTAAAAGTGAATAACAGCGTTTTGTATGTATTATAATATAATTGTATAAATAAGTGAAATTTTAAATATTAGTTAATTCAAACTTTTGGATCATTCCTTTCCATTTAAATTTATGAAATTTTCGTTTAGGTCGATGCAATAGGTATGGGTTTTCCAATACTATTCTGTAATATTTATTAATTTTTTCTTTTCATTTTAAATTCTTACAACAAAATACAATAAAAAAAATAATGTATATTCATTAATTGTATCATTATATTATGTATATAATATGCATCAATAACAAAATAAAATAAAAAACACATTTTAATAATTCACATGCTACACAATTTTTAAGAATTATACAAATGTAAAAGGGAAAGGAATATTATATTACACAATAATTTTGTTTATAGATAATAATATGTTAATTATCTTAAATATTGTTAATTCAATGCAGCCTTTTATTTGGGCGTGAATAATAAAAAATATAACTAATCTTTGGTTTATATAAAATAACTTAGTAAATAACTGCCTTGCCCATAACAAATAGGACTAGGCAAGCTTAAGTAGATAGAATCACTTTTCCTGTAAAAATATAATATTATTTTTCAGTATGATAAAAGAATGCAATTGTCACGTCCAATGGAATAGTTTTATTTTAAGTTTAATGTATAGCCTTAAACAGGATCATCCCTTCGGGCAACATCTTCTTCTCGTGCTATTGCTATCATACGTAACATGAGCACTGAGAGCACTTTATCTAAAGGATCCATGAATCCTCTTTGCATCCATTTTGGTATGGTCGTTCGAGCATGTGAGAAACCAAGCTTTTGTAATATATAGTCTACACCATAAGGTTCAATACTTTTGCCTCCCCATGACAACAATCTTAAATAAACAAAAAAATCAAAATGTATTATTATTTAAGTTTAAAATTAAAATTAAAATTATTTAAACATTTTTATTCTTCAATACCTGACAGTTGGTTCTAAATGCCAAGTAGTACAATTATAATCCCTCCAATCATTAGTAAATGATTGAGGCGATTCCATGGTAGGCTGACTTGTATTTCCAGTGTTTGATGTTTCCGGACTTTGTGGTCGATTTGTCATAGAAGACTAAATTAACAAAAATAATTAAATTAACAAAAAATAACAACAATAAACATTAACCCTCTGGAACTTACAACTTTATCTTTTTCCAAAATATAAGATGTAATGAGATCATGTAGAAAGAAAAAAGCTTCTGCATCTACAGTTACAAAAATATGATCTTCAAACTCTGTTATAAAACTACACTCAACTGTCGGTTTGATATCGTATGGAGAGGGTAACTTGACGGGTTGTGTATGGTTGCTCTTAAGATTTAATTGTAAAGTAGGTAATGCAAAAATGACTTCACGAGTATGAGTCAGGTTCTCTTGAGGTTTTGGTGTACGCGAGCGTGGTGCTGACTCAGTTGTATCGTGTTTCTCACGCTCCAAACTTGGGAAACGGTCAACTTCTACATATTTTGAATAAAATATTTTATAAAGTTAAATAGTTATATAATACTAGATAGTAATATAAAATATTTACCATCTATTTCACTTAATGCAAAGGCATAATTGAACCATTCTTGAATAGTTTTGAACTGCGGTGGAAAAAGAACATTACGACTAAACTTACACACAGTTGCCATACTGTGTTGTGGCCGTACAGTACCATCCATGCCCAAACTAAAAGTGAGATTTTGTACTATATTTATGTCCAAGTCATCTCTACATAGTGGCCCAGAATCTATATTTATCAAAAAAAAAAAAAAAAGATTTATAAGTAAATTCCTATAAATAATATTTAAAATCTATTACCTCCAAAATTAAATACTTCATGAGCTTCAGTTGCAAATGATATACATGGTTCTTTTAAGGAGAATAGTGCCCATGACTTTGATTTGAAATTAATGCCATGAAAGCATGCTAAAGATATATTGACACCGTGTAAATCCATTTTTCCACCTAGAACAGTACCCCAATGTGGCAAAGGGTACTTTAATGTGGATAATCTTAATCCAGAAACTGCTTCTAATGCACGTTGCCAATGCCGATGATGGTGTTTACATTCGTCTGAACTTATGTCTAAAAATAATGATGGTAGGCATAAAATTATTTAAATGTAAATCAAAGTTAACCTAAAACAAAATACATACTATCTGGACTTGATGTTGAGATCAATATACGTCTTCTCACTGTCTTCTTTTTCGAACTTTTCTCACTGCCAATTGATTCTCTGTGGTCATGTAGACTTGAGAAAACTCGTTTGCTGGACTTAAACTGCTGTGAGAAGAATTCTTCCAGCTTATAATACATTTTCATAATATCCGAGGATGTGCTTTTGGATATCATCAACTGCAATTGGTCCCAACCAAGATCACCATGCATAAACACAATTCCTGGCCGTTTGCTAGAGTCATGAACACTGTCAGTTGATATTGCTTTACTCAACACCTTCCATTCATCCTTTAAAACCACTTCAAGTAAGCTAACTCTAGACATTAATACTGCTGTACCCATATAATCTAAACGAAGTTCGAGTGCTGACAATTTTAAGCCAACAGTATGACGAGGCTCTGAACCTGGATCTTCTCTAATCAGAACTATGAACAAAAATCATAAAGTATAAACATTACAAAGGAAAAAATTCAAAAAAAAAATATAATTTGTACAAAACATACCATAAGTGTTAATTTTATTCAATTCAATTGTGCCACCCACAATACCGCCTTTAGCGTCAAGTCCGGAACCGCCAAGACCTAAACCAATGTGCAAATTTTTATGACCAGTACTCCCAATGGATAACCGGCCTTCGGAATGAAATTGTTGGGATAGCCAACTAAACAAAGGTTATAATTGCTAATTTAATATTTAAAATATTTAAAAATATACTATATTTATTATTTACAAATTCAATTTACTTACGTAACATTACCCATAACATTTCCCATATTCATGTGTACATTGAGTCTCTTAAAGTTTACAGCAAATATCACCAATGTTTCCCATGCAGCTGCACCGACACTACTAGATTTTTGGTCTGGACTTGAGTCGAGGCTTGAATTATTTTTTTTCTTTTCTAAAGGCAAATGTTTGTCACCTTTAATGTTCAAGTGAAGTTTATCACGGCTAGGTTTCGCTTTAGTATCAGTTACAAAATTCCCATAACTAAAAAAAATAATATAAATTAAAAAATAATCAATATAAATAATTTATTAACTAACGAATCTTCAGGGTCCAAGTTGTTGCTATGGTCACTATATACACTGCTTGGAACAGTTCTGGTAAGATCACCTAAGAAAAGTCTGCGCACTATGCTACGCCTATACCAAGCACGGGGAAATGCTAAAATTTCAGTCAAACGTCTCATATCATATTTGAATGAAGCAGATCCTATATCAACAATAGCTAAAGAAAAATAAACATTGTTAGATTAATCAAAAAAATAAAACAATAATAATTAAACAGACAATAAAAATACTCACTGGAGAATCTAATAGTGGCATGACTTTGATCAGATGTTGACTTAGGTCCAGGTACTGATTCAAAATTAAGCTTCCTACTTCTGGATAAGTGAAATTTAATAAATTCAACATTAACGCTTAAAGAATCTTTGCGTTCACCATCAGCTAATGGTGACCATGTATGAGTATGTGGTTCTTTAAGATTGGCTGCTATAAAAAACAAATAGCAATAAATATAAATATTTTTACCTATATTTTACATTAACAATTATTTTACATGATTTTTTTCCTCCATATGGATGAAAGATGTACATGGAAAAGTCTGCCATTACTCCAGTGATACTTAAACCTCCTACAGCAACTGGTAGACTATTAGAGTCTTCATAATAATCTTCAAGTCTAATAATCAAAGAAGTGCACATTTTTTTAAAATATAATTACTAATAAGTTAATTTTTATATTACTCATTTGAAGAATCAGTTCTCTTAGAAGAAAATACAATGTCCAATGATGGCAACTTTAGCATACACTCGACTCGTGATACTGGCAAACATGAAAATCTAAATGTTGATGTTTGAACATGGAGGTAGACAATTACGTCCACGGGGAATGAGGTATAAGCATATTGCCCAGGTGTCAAATATGGAGCAAACAAATCGTCATCATTGTCTGTAGCAAACATTGTATCAAATGTACCTAGAAAAAAAAATAACCATATTTTCATTTTTTTTAATATCTACAGTGAATAATAAAAATATAAAATTACCTGTATCGGCAAACTGTTGTGCAGGTATAGGTGCTAAAGTTTGCTCTAGGAATTCGAGTATGTGCGGTGATATAATTGTCTCTTCTGGTATGCTCTGGAGTGTAGCCCAACAATAGAGGCTGGCTTTTTTCGTACTCGTTTTTCTACTGATTACTCCACTTGAGTCAATTGAATACATGAGGGATTGACCTTCGTCAGACACCATTTTTGATGCATAATGTACTTTAAAATCCAGTCCAGGAATATGAAATATAGTTAGTTCAGATAACTGAGATAAAGTGTTGGTCACTGTCTGGTGGTGTCTTAATCTAGAACTCGATGTACTATTTGCACCTAATTTATCTTTATAAGAACGCCTAGGTAAATTTGGACTTCCAGGAACATATTCAAATACACCACCAGAACAACTACGCTCTTTTTTCATTCTAGACATCCTTAAAAATAAAAGGGTCACTAAATGTTTTAAAAGTTAACATTTAACAAAATACTCACAATTTGATTTCATCTTCTTTAACAGAATCTTTAGTATGTAATACACATTTTCCACTGTTAATGAACACTTTTACATCTAACTCAAAATCAATATTAGGTTCTTGTGGTTTTTGAGTAGCACCAGACACAAACAATGGATTAACCAAAAAGTCATCCCTACCAAAACAATATTTGATAAAATGAATTGATATAATTTTAAAGTTTAAAACACAATTACCTTGAGTCCATGTGTCTGCCGTAATCGGTATTTGGCCAACTGTCATCACCTTCTGTAGTTAAACTTTGTTCAGAGCTAGCACTGGGCAACGAACTTTGTCGGAATATTTCTTTAGTATTACTGAATGTTACATGACCAGGATGTGTCACCCTGAATGATGTTGAACGTTGTGGTCCAGCTTGAGGAGAATTTTCAACACTGCTTAAACTAGTCACTTCGTCAGGACTTAAAATATTTATTAGTTATTTAGTTATTTTAATAGTGGAATGATAGTTTGAGTACAATTTTAAAAGTTAATTTTACCTTTGAGTTTCTTTGAATTCTGATACTTCTTGGGTAGGTGAAACTATAAATGACTTTGACCTATATGTAGAACTTTTATTGCTAAGTCCAAATTTACCCTTTAAACTCGATTTACCTTTCACACTTTGCCTTCTAAGTTTCTGAATCATATCTCTAAAAATTGATTTGCTTAGCATCAAATAATAATAATACATTTCTTACCAAATCTCACCTTCTGAATCCTTTGAAAACCATTGCTTCCAATTCACGTAAACGCTTTACTTCATGTTCAATAGTCCCTTGAGATGCTCCCAACGAACGTAAATCATTTATGGCTTTCGCTTGTTCATACATTTCTTTCTCAATTATCTTTGATCTAGTCTTAGCACTCATTGTGGGATCAATAGCTAAAGACGCTAATATATCACCTTCCATGTTTGATTTGTGTCTAATAATATCACTGTCTTGAGATATAGGATCACTATCCGATAATGGATCATCGGTATCTTGTACTCCAGTTAGAGCAGTTAAGGTATGTCCTAATGCACTTAGCTGTTTTCCTATATTTACATCTAAATGCATGTCAACACCTTCCATTTGCCATTTTACGTTTAAAAACCATTTTGCATTTTCTATAATAAACAATTAATTAATGTATTTATAGCAAAAATATTTTACATGTTAACTATTAAAATTACGTACCAGTAACAGAATCTAATTTTTGAGAAGTTGTACGACTGCATACTTCATATGTTCCTTCTGACACTATGCACAAATTCATGGCAGTAGACACAAGTTCATTAGTTATATCAGGCTTCCAATCATCAAGAGATGAATCAAAATCATCAGCAAATCTTAAACATAGGCCAATAAAACGGCCCTTACTGACTAGAGACCCAGAACTACATGCTGATATACTAGTTGATTCTAATGTAACTACCACTGCAGAACATGATTCAAAGTCCATGAAAATTGACCGATTTAAACCCCATGTCGTCTTAAAAAAACATAAATTATGAAATTAAAATTTGAATATTTAATTTATGAACTATAATAATTACATACCTGAGGAAGTGGATTCAAAGGCACACAAATACCCATATCTTCAACAGTCAGTTGTAAGAAAATAGTACCCAAATTTGGTGATACCGGTATTTTATCAGTTGGCAATTTTTCTGTCGAAGGCTGAGTAGCTGTCAAAACTTCTTTATTTAAACTAGCCCGTTGTTCGTTCCAATATTCGTATGCATTTTTGTAATTCAACCACACTAATATTGCTTTATCCACAGCCAAGGGTTGAATATAAATTAAAGGCCTTCGCAGGGTAATGAGTATTACTTCTTTGTCTTCGCCCTCACCAACCATTTCTCCTTGGAAAGCATTCCGTAACTCTAATTAACAAAAAAATATAATTAGAAATGTATATTAAAAATGTTATGTCTTATGTCTAATAAATTAAAAGGATAATTATTAGATTAAGAATAATCGCCCAATACATAGTGTGAGTTTAACAGCAACAATTACCTATTCTTGTTTTGAAAAAAGCAAAACTTTGAAATTCAGGATCAGCTTCTTCAAATAAGGGGTTTCGTATCACCTGACCAAGTGATAAATTTACATCAATATGGGCTTTGACAAAAATTTTAACTTGTTCAAACGTTTGATAAGATGAGCCTGATACATTTTGTACTCTATTTGACAGTTGAAAGTCTGCTGAACCTGTTTCCAATCGAACAGCACAATTTGTCGGGGTAGTAGCTGTGAGTTCTATACGCTAAAATAATAAAACCAATATAAAAAATAGTTTTTTAATTAGTTTTCTGTTTTAGATTATTTAGGTTAACAATTTTAATATTATTATAAATAATAAATCATCAATTTTAAAAAATGTACCCTCATTTTCACGGTCAATGAAAATAATATTCTTTTGACAGGAGCAGAACGATCTGTGTCATTATCTTCTAACCATATAGGTACAGGTTTTTCACCTCCGTAGACTTTTTGAACAACTTCATTGACTTCCTACATACATAAGGTGTTGAATATTTAAATAATAAGAATTACAGTGAGTTATGAAATAACTTACTTTCATAAATACTTTTTGAACAAACACTAAATGGTTTAACAAGTCTGTTGTGAGCGACTGTTCAAATACACCAATATCAGCCACAGCACTTAAATAATTTCCTTGGCGTAGTACAGCACCATCTTACAATAAAAAATAATCCATTGAAATAAAATATCTAAATTTAATATTAAATTTAAAACTTTACCTGTTCCAGAAAATTGATTTTCTCCAGTTTTTAAACCACCGTCAAGTATATATTCAGCCGATACATGTACCTTTGGAAGTTCTATACTAGCTTCTGATGGTAAATTTGTCTCAGTTACCTATTTGTTTTAAAATGCAATGTAAAAAATGTAAATGTAACTAAAGTTTTAAAATCAAACCGGTATTTTAGTTGAAAACGATAAAGTATGTTGAGGCAAGTCAATTATAAACTTTGCTTTATTTCCTGTATATCCAGTGCTGGTAACTTGGTCCATTTTATATTGTGCTCTTAAAGAAGGCAATAAAGCAGCAGTAACAGTTAAACACTGAAAAGAAAAAAATTAAATAATATTCATAGTTTATGAACTAATTAAATTACTTGAATGACAGCAGTAAAATGCATAACTAATGGCTGAAGCAAAACATTAGGTTCAAGAACAGGGACTTTATTAACTTCTTCTTTGTGCACTCTTTGCACCATTGGACTTTGTTGAGCAGTCGTACTAGATGGTCCTACAGATCCTTGGACATCAGTTTCATCAATAGTTGGAACACGTCCCATTCGACTAGATGTTCGAGCCACTCGAAGTTCCTAAACAATAATTGCCAAAATGTAAATATAAAAACTTGTGTTATGTTCTGACTAATACTAATTGATAATTCACTTGTAAAGTAGATGAAAGCTGCTTGCTTCCTCTTGTCATCATTCCATGAAGAGCAACAGGATGTTGAGGGATATCAATATTTACAACACCAATTGTTAGTAAACCAGAATTTTGATCCTTTGTTCGACGACTCATACTTGAATATAATGTCTGTGACTTACCCACAGTAACCTTAACAACAGTTTGTTGATTAGGTGCAACACCTTCTAAGAGTACTATCATAGTACGACCTATATGTCCAGTCAGAGAACACTCTAAACTTGGAGGTCGTGTTTTCTTTCGAAAAGTTGAACTAGTATGTAAATTAGTAATTTCTGCTTCTAATTTCAAGCCACTCAATGTGGCCAATAGTCTAGTTCGGTGAATACGTACTACAACAAACACCATAAGTCTTGTACGTTCTTCTTTTGTTATTCCTATAATATAATTTATTAAATGAATTCATAATGACAATAAAATGAAAAACATAATTAAACAAAAATAAAAAGATGATTTACGCTGATTTAGCTGTGAAACTGGTGGTACTGGAGTACTTGTAGACCCGTCTTTATCAATATCATCACAAGATTTGGACTCTGGTAGTATATCATATTTTCTAGTGCCCTTGTATCCTTCCGATACATCTACACCAAATGATATCCTTTGTGTCACAGTTTTAGTTTCAGGCATTGTAGCGTATAGTTCTAACAAATGGTAAACAGTCTTCCAACACCTAGGTGTCATTGATACAATATTGGAATCCACTTCATCGATGGGTTTCATTGGTGTGATGCGTTCAAATTCTGATAAACTCGGAGTCAAGCATTCGCTGACTACAGGAGTTTCACTCAAATTCATATAACCCTTAACGCTTTTACCAGTTGATCTTAGTTTTTGTGCTAATGTTTGGTGTTTTGAACGTATTGATGGAGAAGGTGATACAATTGGTTTCAATTCACTAGCTGAACGCGGTAAAAAACGTTTGATGGGTGGTGGTGTGGGTACTGGTACTTCTGATTGATCTAAAATTTTCAACCAACCTAATAATGAAATGTATTTTGGATGAAATAGAAAGTATGTATTTACCTGATTGTGATGCAGGTGGCTTAGCATTAGTACGCGAAACATATGGATGAGGCTGTTGTTCACGAAGCTCAGTTTGTGTATCTTTCACATTTTGGTACATATTAGTGATTTGATTAAGAAGTCTTAACAGAGGCATATTAACCTGCAAGTTTAGTTTAAAACAATTTTATAATTATTATGTTACAAACTTATTTAATTTTATACAAGAATATTTGTTTTTAATGTATATTTTAATTTCTATGAAATTCAGAAATTAGTTATTACTTGTAAATCATCATACAACTCAGTTTTATTTCAATTTACATTGTTATTTCTCAATTTATATAAGTTTTAAGTTTAGACGTTTAAGGGTAAGAATGCATAGACAAAGACAGTGATAAATACTTTATGAGTTTATTTATTACGTATAACATATATTATTCTCTATTAATCTCACCTGTTGAGAAATGTATCTAACAGAAACACAAATATTAAATGATGTGTTTGAATGTTTCTTTAATTGGCCCCGCGATAAGTATAGCATATTACGTCTTTGTCGTCGAATATCATCAACAACTGTCATATCAGCTGAACGACGTACATCACATTCAATACTAACACGATCACATAAGAACGCGGGTACTTCAGGTAATAAATCTAACCACGGAGTTTCTAAAATATATAATTAAATAAAAATTTTTATTGTGAGGATATAAATCTAATGAATGTAACCATTTACCTGATTTGGATTTGTTTTTAAAAGATTTTGATTTCTTTCCTGTTTCTGGAAGTTTACCATACTCACTGACAACAATATCAATACGCATTGTTTCAAGACTTCCAACAAGTGACAAATTAGACCCCCAAGAGTCAAGTGCAGCCATACCATTGTTACCTATATTATAATGTAAATTAAATATAAATTAATGTTGTATTACATAGTACATTTGCCAGAAAACATGAGTGTACAGAAGACAAAATTATTATTTTCCACTTTAAAAATATCTACAGATCTTTAGCGATGTTGAGAATTAAATTTTTTTTTATAGTTCAACATTGAAAGTAAAAACAAATAACACTACAAAAGAGAGAAGGATATAATAATTATAAAAATATAAACAAATATGAAATAATGAGCCCCTTTAAAAAAAATTGCTTTCAATTTAATCACCCCATAACTTATATTTTCTTAAATCATAATTTTTAATTTTGATTTCAATATTTTATTGATATTCGCCATTATGTTTGAGAGTTATGAAACACATTTTTTTTTTTATTAGTATACCTAAAATATAACACAAATAATTACCTGAATTAGGGTTAACCATTTGTTGAGGCATAACTCCAAGACTAGATAGTAATGGTTCAAAAATGAGGTGAGCATCCAACAACCTTAGTGAATCATACTTAGGAAATATATTAAAACGTAATGAATCTGATTCTGCAAAATCAGCCGATGATTGATTATCAGATGTAAGAGGTACATTTTTTGATTCAGATGTACGTAATGGTCCTTTCCGTAGTCGCTGAACAATCAAAATATATTATGATATAATTAGATAAGTAATTAAATAATTAAATCATAAGTATACAAACCCAATTTCGTATTTTTTTGGCTTTAACCAATCTATTAGATACTCGAGGTTCAGGATTAATAAAATCTTGTTTGGCCATCCAAGTGTAAAGATCTTCATTTCGGTCTGATTTTTGTGGAGATATGTTTATAGCTTCAACGCTTCCGGCCAAATGTTCACCTTCTACTGGGGCCTGATAGTTATTGTCAGCTAATGGAACTTCAACAATATTTTTGTATGTGTGCTGGACTGTATCATCCAATATTGGAAACATCACACTAGCTCTAGATGAAGCTGGCATTTGTGTGGGTAACAGTGATTTGTTGTTTTTAGGCTGATCACAAGAAGAATTATGCGAACTAATTGCAACACTGTCGTTTGGCTGATCTGTCATACCGGTCGGAGAAAATGGATCATAATAATGAGACTCGTTACCATAATTTCCTTTTGACCCTATTGTAAATAATGAGTTTGTAATAATGATAATGTATTCTCCATTTAATTTCAAGCAATTAATTAATTACCAAAGCTTTGAATATTTAAATAAGCCGATAAAAACCAAAATGAAGCAAAAAAATTGAAAAAATAAAATAACAGAATAAAACGTATCAATTAATAATCAAATAATTAATACAAATAAAAAAAATTATAGAATAGACATTGGTCAAAGATTATCTGTAAATATTTAAAGTAAATTTTTTTTTTCAAGTTTTATAGTTTAGGCAAGACATGGATAGTGCAGTAAGTGAGTATGTAAAATTAGTAATACAGATAGACTGTATAAGTTAAATAAAATTACTCAATATGAGCCAAATATAATATTATTATAAATAAATCATCCATAATGACCAATGAAGCAGATATGTGACAATTATTAAATTAGTAAAAATATTAGTATTTTCAACAAGTATAAGCCATTACAAAATTCTAAACAAATTTACTTACTAAAAGATATTACAATATAACACACTTTAATTTCTGATTAGAATACCATAGTAAGAAATAAATGATAATTACCAACAAATAAAATAGAAATGAAATAAAATAGGTACTCTCTAAAATAACATTTCACTTATTATTATAAATGAAAAAAGCAGCATGCAGAATATATCATTATTTTTAATTTTATGTTGTATATCTAATTTGTTAACATTTACATGTCGTACCACATTTGTTTGTATGCGATTTGAGTACCCGTTGTAATGTAGACACGTGCGAATGACGTTCGCTGGTCAGCAGCATAGCACACTCGTCGGTTATTCCTTCTCCGCCTTCTTCCCCAGAAGCCTCCCCATCCTTTAGCATATGACCAAAAAATACATATTTACAAATGATACCCAAGGCCAAAAATTATGATTGTATCCATAAAATATACAGTAAACAAATAATTACAAATAATTATTATTATTATTATTATTATTATTATTATTACATTATGAATGTACATATATTAACACAGATTAATGTGTAACTATTATTAATATTAGCAAACAATAAAGCACCCTTAGAATGACACTAATAGTGACAATGAATAAACGTATTACACAATGAGACACCTAATGAACCATGTAAAGCATTACACCATGTGATTATACATATTTTGTATGTTTTAAAACAAAAAACAATGATATGCAAATAATTGGATACTATTTTTTTGCTTACATATAAATAAATCGGGATTGTGTGATGTATTTGGACTTCGACGTGAATTTAAATAGCCACAATCATAAAACACCTGTTTTAGAAAAGGATACTAATTTGAAATTTTGTTTTAAACAGTAAATTATCCCAATCTGATTCAGTATTTGAACTAAATTTTTTTTAATATTTTTTAATAAAAAAAAAATAGTAATAATTGATTAAATAAATAACATACCTCTTCAGCATCTGAAACTGCAAAAGTTACATTTAATGGTTTTAAGTTATGATGTCGACTTTTGAAGTTGTGTTCAAGTAATAAAGGGGTATATAAGATATTTTTCCACTGACGACTCAAAACAATAACGCCCTATAAAATTTTTAAATTAAATTAATTCTTTAATTCTTTAAAATTATAAATACTTGAAATACACTTACTTGTCTCAAAATTGATAAGTTAGGCAAAAATGGATCTTTTAATTTAGTGTCAATTGTTACATCACTCTGAAGAAGGTATTTTTGCAATATATTACATAGTTGACATGAAGGATCTTCTTGTAAAGTTTTAGCCAAGGGTGTAGTATGCCTATAACGACTCTATAAAATAAATATAATTAGTAATTTAACTATGTATTATTTATTAGGTTATCACTTATTATTAATTATTATAATATCAAAACTGTTTGTAATGAAAAAACATATACCTTAAGAGGTATATGGAGACTTTGAACATCTAGTGCCTCAGCCATTAAACAAGTTACAACAGCTGTACAGCGTCTATATCTAGTACGTAGCATGTGCACAAGACGCATTGCAAAACGATTACTAGGATTCATCCATGCATTAATAGCCGGTGATGCTGTACTCAGTAAATTCCAATCATGTCTACATATATGATAAAGTTAAATACATATTATTCCAATTAACTGAGATTACAAAAAATATACCTTGTATAGTCTATTTTACGAGTAATTGGTGTTAGTGGAGGCGCAGCAAAGTTAAACCAAACTTGACATACTTCCATGACACAAGATGATGCATTTTTATCAATTCCCACTTTTGCCACTGTATTATCACTAGATAAAAGCATAATTCAATTTGAAACATAATATAACATAATATATTAAGTAAAAAATAGAAACTTACACTGGATCTTCATTATTGATAAATGTTTCTGAGGGAGTTTTAATTTGCTTAGGGGTAGCCATTGGTGTTGAACCCCCACCTATATCTTGTTTGCTAGAAGCTAAAAACAATAAAAATAAATTATTTTTTACTTAATTATAATTAACAAAAATTTCTAATTAGATCACAATAATAATATTATTTACTATTTGGTTTAGATTCTATATTATCCTCATTTTTAGGTCGAATTTCAGAATGAGATACCTTCCCAAGTGTTGACTCAGGTACTGGTGAAGGTGATGGTACATCTCTGATTTCTCGATCATTCTCTTTCTCAAAGTTTGATCTTTTTACAACCTATTTATGACAAAATGAAGATAGTTGTAACGAATAAATTTAGCATTAAATTTACTATAAAAATACAAACTTTAAAAGCAATTCCTTCAAAACCACATTCCATCATAATAAATCCCATTTTTTCATCGGAAATATTTGTCAGACCCATTTCATCATTATCGCTGTTTACATTATTCTGCACCTCTATAGATTTCCCTTTAGAACAAGTTTTAAACATTACTTTTGAGCAATGACCCGGTATAGCTGTTATAACTGCTTCTTTCAATATTGAACACTCGTTATGCAGTCTACGTAGTTGAGCATGTGCTCTATCTATAAATAAATAAGAATTGAAACATTAAATATACTTAGCCGCATGATTCTATATACTATTCTATATAATATAACAAATATGTATTGTTTAGTCTGGCGTTTCATGTAAAAAACACATACAGCTATACTGATTCTATGTAATAATATCATAGAAATAATATATTGGGAAAATTACTAAACAAACTAAGTTTACAGTACCAATCAAATCAAAGAAAAAACATACACAGGACATTCTATGTTAAAAATGAAAATGTCTGTAATAAATCATTCAAAAATATAATAGGAACAAAGATTTGATTGACATCTATGTTGTTAGTTAATTTAATTCATTTCAATAAGTCTAAGAAAACAAATTTCAAAAATGTTATTTTAATTTAACTATTTTAATAAATGCTAATAATTACTTATGTGTAGTGTAATAACTGTTTCTTCTTGCTGTTTTTCAGAAGTCTCAATATAAACTGGTTCACCATGGGTGCTCTCAGGATCAACTTCAGATGTAATATTCAATCCAAGTAAAAAAGCTTTTCCAGCAGCTCTACTTAAAACCCCTTTCTTTTGACCACTTGGTGCTACTGCTGGTGGATGATACGTTTGTACAATTTCTCTTGCCTTCAAATAAAAACCATTTTAATTAAGCATATTATAGTTAAAAAAAAAACGAATTTAACAATAATTCAATTATTGTATAACCTACAATATATGTGAAAAATACATTATAATCTGTAAAGAGAACATACAATATTTAAAAATATCAATATTTTTAAGTCAAGTCTAATCGATTAAATATTTTTAAATATATTTCATACAACAATCCAAAACAATACGGACATAAGACATCAAAACATTTCTTTTGAAAATACATGAAATAACTTGACAATTTTCAACTTTATTTTTTTATCTTAATATCTTATCAAACTTTCGTTTATGACTCCCTTTATAAATAGTTATAGTTTCAACACTTCAATACTTCTTAACTTTATCGTTAGACCACATTACAAATAAAAACTATTTATTTACTTATTAAATACAAACCTGTTTACTAAAATGAAACTTAGTAGTAAGTTCTTCAAGACATATTGCTAATAATGATACACAAGTCAAATCTCTAATATTATCAAGGGCCGAAAAAGATATAACTTCTTCAACAATGGACGCTTGTAGTACACAAATGTTAATCTGAAATATTCAAAATTCAAGAATATTTTAGTTGATGGATTAATGATAAAAAGTTAGAAAACAGATAACCACTCCCAAATACAATATTTTAATATTTATAGAACTTTTTTAAGAACAATGATTAAGAACTCAATTACTGAAAGAGAGCAATCAACAATGTTTATAAACAATTTAAAGATTCTATTAAATTACTCCAATTATATACAACAGTACATAATTTGTAAACATACTTTTGGTAAAATGACGGTTCCTTGAACTTGTGAAGCAATAAATTCTTCATAAACACGGTTTGGTTGCTGTAAATCAGGTTGTGCATCTTTATTTAAATTTGGTTTTACTCTTTCCACAGTACTCCTTTTACTTCCTCCACCCTGCATTTGGCTTAAATATTTATCACGTTTAAGTATGTTAGCAGCCTCAACACGACTAATGCAACTGGAATGTAAGTGATTTAAGACGGTGAGCGGGTGGAGATTACTGAATGTTGGAATTAAACTATCAACAAACCTATAAAATATAAAAATATTTTTAACATTTTTCAAGGAAATTAAGTAATTTGAAATATTATGAATACTTTTGTAGTGACTCTAAGGCTAATGGCGTGACCATCAAATCAATATCTCCTTTGAGTTTGATCACAACTGTTGTTCTTGTTCCAGTTTCACTTCGTAAAGATACCATTTCCTCTTCACAATCTGAAAAATACATTTTAGTTTAATAATAATAATAATGAAAAAAAAAAATGTAATACTGTATGTACACATACCAATTTCAAATGTTTCTTTTGCATTCTGAGTGAAATCAAACTGTGATTGATCCCATGTATATTTCTTTGAAGATTGTGTTTGTGCATTAAGTGGACTAGGTTCTTTTTCTTTGGAATCTGTTCTAGGCACCATCTTTAAGCTTGTAAAACCTTCAGCTGTAGTTTCAAATTTAGGTAAATATCTACTACCTGTAATATTGTATTTCAGTATAAGTTACAAATAACAAATTAACTAATTAAATTATATAAATTTTACCAATAAATACAAGACGGTCGTCTACTGTATGCTGATAAATAGGAACAGTAAACGCATCAGATCCTGCTGGTAATGATGTTTGAGACCAATTACTACAACTTGTTTGTGACAAATGATTTGTGTAAGTGGTGAATAATAATGGAGAATCAACAATTGGCTTGTTGATATGCATGTGCAAATTTATAAGTGCCAAGTCTTCTTGAGATGATACAGCAGACATAAAAGATGTACTGGATATTGAACGTGAATCAGATGAATCTATAATTCCTCCATCAGGTTCCTAAAATAATATTATAATAATTTATATACTTTTAATGACAATTTTCATTAACAACATACATTATCAATTAAATTATGTTTAGATTTCAACAACGGACTTTGATTGGCATCTCTACTCATGTCCACAGCAAGTAACGTTTTCTCATCATCAGCTAAATCACACTAAATATAGAATAAAATAAACATAAATTTAATAAATTGATGTTACTAAAAATTAGTTTTGTTTTTACTTCTAAGGTGTCTATATTTAATATTGTATGGTCTTGATTATCAACTGTTCTGTTATCAGAACCAGTAAAATTACTTAATAGCACTGGACTGCTTGGTATGATTGTTGTCTCACTTCCAAAATGATTCCTTAAACAAATCATACATAAAATATAGACATATAAAATTTGTTGAATTAATATGCTAACTTAATAAAAGATTCATTTTGACCAATTCCACTGCTGTTCAGAGAGCTCTTCAATGAAGAACACCTGGCTGATCCCAATGTAACTCGATCATTATTCTTAAGATTACTATTTAGAGTAAGATCTTCTTCAGCCGAAAAAAAGATTTCAGATGGATTATCACTAGTTATAGATATAGTTCGTGAATACGGGTGTTTTGAACTGGTCTGGTGCAAAGAATGTATGGAATCAGCATTGGTTGCACTAATCTAAACACAAAATAGAAAAATAAAACCCAATTTGGTATTTTAAAAATACCAGTCACTCTCGCCAGCCATTTGGGACGAATAAAAATACGTACTGAATTATTCTGGGCACTTGTAACAAGTGCATTATATTGTAGGGCTGTTGTGTTAAAATAGTCAACAGCAAGTCTAGAATCTGAAACACTATACTTTGGGCAGGCACCATTGTCTACAGCTAATGTGTTTTCGGGCACACTCAAGATGGACCTAGTAGTATTAAACCTGTGAGGTGATGGTGGTCGTGAATCCATTTTAAGTACAGGGGTTGGACTGGCATCAATTAGCCGTGAATACGGCACTTCGCGACTTATTGTTTGTACTCCATTTAGTCTAAAAAATGTGTAATAAGCGATATTTTGCAATTGATATTGCTGAAAAAAAGTTCCAAACAAACCTGCTGGCAGCAGATGAATATGAGAAACGTCTAGATAATGGGTGTGTCGGTAAAGGAGAAGGTATGTCTTCACTGTCTATTGTGTATGGTATATTTGTTGGGGCATTAGGACTGTTCTTGCTTCCCTCAGACTGATCTTGGTATACCTATCATGAACCGATTATACATTTTAAATAAAAAGCATGTATTTGATTTTCTTAAAAAAAAATGGTTATTCGTTCTTTTTAAATTATTAATCTTTAGATAATGTATAACATTTAATAAGCAGTCAAATTAAAGCAGAAATAATGGGACATTTCAAGTCCCAAATAGCTGGATTTGTAAAAAAGCAAGCATTTAATTAATAAAAAAAAGTGTATTAAAAACATTTGTTATTTATAACTTCTGATTTGTAACTTTTAAAATATAAAATATAAATTGAGTAACTGTATATATATATATATATGCAATAATTAATAGGTAGGTAATTAATAAGTAATAAAATTATGATATTTGATTTGTTTGAATTGTGTCATTTTATATTACAAACATGATATTATATTTTAGATTCTGAGTGGAGCGAGGAAGCTATATAATATCATGAAAGTTGAATAAATATTATAATATTTATATTTTTTTATTCGTTTCTCTGGTGATAAATAAACCGTTAAAAATTAAAATCCCATTTTTAGCAGTTTTTCCGTGGTTTTTTCCGTGGCATTAAACAACTGTTAATAAATTCTAAGAATGATCTTGATCCAATTTGCTAAAAGTGAAGGTACTATATGTTGAAATCGAAGCACTCCTTCTGGTAGAAATTTTGTATACAAGATATAAAAAGAAAAAAAATAAACACCATTGTAAAACCACTAGCTTCCTCTCTCCGCTCAGAATCTAATATCTACCAGAAGAAGTGATTCGCTTTATACAAATAGTACCTTATCTAAATTGGATCAAGATGGTACTTTAGAAAGGTCATTTTTAGATTTTCTCAATATTTATTCAATTGCACAGGAAAAACCACCGACAAATTATGAAAAACCGCTAAAAAAGGGATTTTAATTTCTAACGCTTTGTATATCACCATAGAAACGAATAAAAGTTACTAATACCTATGATAATATAAATTCAACTTACAGGATATAATAAATAATAACAATATCCAGACTGACAAACCGTCTCTGCTCAGATTTGTTTGTCTTATACCTTGGTATCAAAACTGGTTCCCCTATGGCAGGGTGTTGCTTGGGGGAACCAGTTTTGGTCCGTGCGCTGTGCGTTCTCTCGCTAAACAGACTATACATACTGTGATCAACAAACAAATATTCAGTGTTGGGGAGTAACTTAACTTAAGTTACAAGTTACTGTAACGAAATTACTTTTTAAGTAATTTGATGGTAATTTAATTACATTTTATTG
>WHPZ01588604.1:0-12334 GCA_016617965.1 Macrosiphum rosae
CGTTTCACAAAGCCAGATCTTATAAACTAACTAACATTAATCACCACAATCACATTGTCCTCTTATACTCTTGAATTTTTTTTTTATAGCTCTACTATGAGAACCCATGCCACCCAATCCTATTGTTTATCTTCCTTGAAATTTACTTAATTTACATTCAGAGTAGATGGTAAAATATATTATTAATTTAACGATACTAAAAAAAACAAAAAATGTATTTTATGTTCAAATTTAAAATATTAATGATTATAATATAATAGTATTACTAATATAAGTGATTATTACCAATGACAGGGATTAGTAGATCGCAGATGTGGCTATTTCTTTTGTAACCACCCACTTCTCCACACTGCCACCCCCACAAAAAAGTATACATTCTAAAAATGTATAAATAAAACATACTCAATATAGAAAATTAAAATTAAATAAAGCGTCTCCAGAGTTCTGGAATGTGATTTCAATATGTCATCCTCATGATAATACTTTCAGATGCCAGTAGTTAAGGTAGAAAAGACTTTAGATGATAGTCTTTTTTGGACCATATTTTGGCGGCCACCTAAAACAAAACACTTGAGGTGTGGCTATAGCCCCTCAAGCTAACTCCTTGCGCACGCCTATCTATAGCTTGATAACATCCTTTATTAGAATAATTAAATTTAAAACAATAATTGTTATAGTTATTATTGTTTGATTATATTTAGTTTTAACTTTTATTATTTAAAACCACAGATTCAAACCATAGTTTGTCATAATAAATGTAAATATGTAGCCATGAGTATTAATAGAGATTTAATACTTAAAGATAAACATAACCCTTTCAAGATGTAGAAGTGTGACCTAGTTTTATACAACCTTGATGTTGATTTCTATAATCAATTTACCTAACCTAATAAGCAGATACGTTACGACCACCCACTCCCCCATAAGTATTTTAACGGATTAAACATTAAAATATATCAAATCTAATATAAACTACTAAGTAGTTCAAGTGTAATTAGTCTTATAATGTCTTATTAATATTTATATGGGCTCATTAAAAACAAATTACACATGTCCACACTTACCTTATAATCTATACAAACTGGTATACAAATATTAAACATTTTATTATATAATATAATATGGGTAGTCATTAGTATACAACTAATTTTGACAGTCTATATGGAAGTGTTTTCTCATTTCATAGTTCTGTTCAGATTGAATTAGTAAAATTGGGGAATTACTGAAGACTGAAATGACAAACACTACGATGGTTAATCATTAATTCATGGTTTAAATTAATAATATTATCATGCACACTAAGGTAGTACATAATCCTATAATAGGTACAAATTACAAATGCAATCAAAATTTGTATTGTAACATGGTGAAATGAAATAACCTTCAACTTGGTCATAACCCATAAATAAAAAAATACTTAATATTGATGATATTATATATTTTAAATTCAATTCTTAAGATTAGTGATTCATTAATCATCATAAATTATTATATTGGTGAATATACCTAATGTTGTAAATTATAAATATTTTCTGTAATTATATTTTTAGAGTTATGATAATTTGGCCTTTTAAATGTTGAAATTATTTATAAACAGTTGTAAAGTCTAAAATGTCTATGAAAACTTAAAAAATACCTATTCTAATAAATTGATGTGACAATACTCTTTTGCGAAGTTGAAAAATATTTTGTTATAAAATAATATAATACAGTGAGTTCCGCTTAATGTGATCACTGGTTTATAGAATCAAAAATGAAAATCCCAAACCAAATTGTATGCTACTAATGTTAAATTGACCTTTTATTAGAATCACTAAGTACCGGATAATTGAATCACTTTTATGAACAATCTTATCGTTTTTATGGTATCTCAAACTGATTAATTTATAAAAACCATTTTATTTTTTGAATTTATCAGTATTCAATGTATAGGTATTGTAAACAAATAAATAAAAAACATGAATATGATTTTTAATTTAATTTAATTTAATTTAATTTCAGGCTAATAGGAATACTAAATTGGTAGATTGTCAAGTTCAATCAAAAATAGATGGCTTTTTTAATTTATTTTAAATGCATTCATTTAATTTTATTTTTATATATTAATATTATTTTATTTTATTCAAAATTTAATTTTATTTCAAGCATAAATGTAGAATCATTAAATAAAAAAAATGTAAAAATCAATAATTTTATTAAAAAAAATTATAATTATGTATATATGTATTAGAAATTATTAAATATCTAATTATAAATAAATAATTGTATTAAAAGATTGAATTATAAAAAAAATGTTTGTAACTGCTTTTTAGAATCAAAATGACCTGCACCAAAGTGATCACATTAAGCGGAACTCACTGTATTTCTATAGCATACTATATGGTATGCTATAAGCCTCAATGTATAACTATAGGGGTTTATGATATCCAATATAGTATTTAGTAAAAAAAAAATGTTCACTTCGCCCAAAATATATTACACTTATATTACACATTATGGATTAGAAACCAATATTACACACATTTACTTATATATTTATTAATAATTTATAATTTTCCATCAAATATCGAAAAAAATTGTTTTACTTTTTTTTATAGTCACCCCTTAACATTTACCAGGGTGGGCTATGCCCTCCCAAACCACCCCTTAAATACGGCCCTGTAGGGTACCTACTAGTAGTTAGTAATATAAGCGTATAATAATATATTTAAGTGTTATTAGAGCATTTTTTGATAATTTAACTCAAAAACATGCTTTGATTTGCTATGAAAAATCACCTTAAGGCAGGCCACAGGGTAAAAACCAATTTTTGCATTAAGTACACACACATCTAATTTTTTTTGTATGTCCATAACATACATGAATATATTCCTTATTTTGTGTTAATTTATTGATTACCTATAATATGTTATGTAGAATATATAATATTATAGATTATGACAAATGACTTGGTACTTAACAACATTGACTTATTTATTTATTATGCATATGAGTATAATATGACCAACATTGATTTGTAAGTCATACAATATACAATGAATGGTGATAATGGTGTTGGTTGACCAGCTACTTAATTTGATTAAAATACAATACAGAGTATTACAATATTTTATTTTGGTAGATATAATATTAACTAACAAATTAGTTTTACCTTTGTAATTCAAATATGACAGTAATAACAGCGCCACACAATTCATGGTGTTGTATGACTATTTGTGTATGTTATATTATGTGCTTAGATAAAATATTAATTTAAAGAAATATTGGTATTACACGATTACTATTTACCTATATACCTCAGGGACGACCAAACGTTTTTTGATTAAGATCTACTGAGGGTATATATTTTTCTTTTAGGATTGACTTATCATTGTTTTATATTAACAATAAACATACTTAAATAAATAATAAGATAAAAGTTTAAAGTTATCTAAAATGACTATACATCCATCACAGCTCTCCAAATTAAAATTGACAGTTAGCTAAGTAACACATCAGTTGCTGAAACAGCAAAAATATAGTTAACTAAAATAAGTTAATAGGTACTCAACTCAATAACTATATAAGAATATAGAGTATACACATTGTGTGTTATATCAAATTTTCAATGACACACTAACAACTGGCAGTCGATTTGCACTCTGATAAAATATTTATAAATCGGGCGAGAATAAAAATAAACAAAATATTATCATATATGTAAATGTTATAATAACCAGAATAAGAATTATGTGCACAAAAGGATAAATGGTTTATAATTTAAATTAAACAAAAAAATAATAATTTTCTACATACTAATGGCCATTTCTCAGGCTCTTCGGTATAATAAATAATAATTGACGTGTCCTCGTCTATCGATCTCAACATTTTGGCAGTTACCGTAGATATGGGCGTACGATCTTTAATTCTTCCTCGGTGAGGGATCGAAACAGATCATTAATAATCGGCTCGTCCAACTTCAAATAGTTCATTATGTACTCGAATTCGAGTTGGAGATTCGGATCAATCGGTGCCGGCGCGGTACCCGTTAACATTGCCATTTCTTGAGCTCGATGTACTCGACGTTGTATAATTTTTGCTCTTTTGCGAGCGGCCCGTTTTTTGGTCTTCACTACTTCGGCAACGCGAGTTTTGAGAACTTGTTGGATCTTGTCGCGTTTGATCAGTTCGTGCTCGTATCGTTCTATGGTTTTAAGAGCATCTTCCAGTTCGCGCACTGTCATGCTACTAAACATTTTGCTTAGGATTTTTCGTTTAAGTATTATAAACAAAGGATCACGGGCTTTTCTTCACTCCGTCGGAAATGCGGCGATTCGGTAACCACGTGTCAACTCGAACCGATGATTTACAGGGGTTCGGGTCCGAGATGGAGGATGGATGCGAAACACGGACGAGAGAAAATAATAGCCGAGCGTGACAAAGCGCAAAACAGCAACTTCAGCTGTCAATATCGAAACACGGACAAGAAAATAATGGGTAGGTGAATATTGTTTACTCAGAGATCTGCCAAGGCGTTAAACACTTTTAAACTGTCATTCATGGTAAAGAAAAGAGGTATGTCGGCAACTTTGTGATACGCATATCCGCCATATTGCTTAATTTCTCCGTAATGTTTATGCCATAGACACTGATAATAAAATTTACCGAGAAGAGCAATATGGCTGCCAACGCCATAGGAAACACATAGGAAATAGTGGGGATGCGCCAACATAATTCAAATTCGGAAAGTTGCCGACATACCTCTTTTCTTTAACATTGTAATGAGTGAAAACGGTAAATACGGTCTGTAGTATAAATATAATAATATATATGCTCCGCGCATAGATATATTAAACACGTTTAACCCGTGTCCCGACCGAAACACGTTCGATTCCGCGCATCGGTACATATTTGACATACGCCAAATGGTACAAAGTGGGGAAATGCCTTCAGTCAGTTCAGTTCAGTCAGCTTGCGCTTAACGGGTTTTTTCTTTCGTGGCACGGAGTATAGTACCTACATCAGCTGCAATACTCTGTACTCAACGAGAGTGGCCAACGAAAATCGGTTCTTCCATGACACGATAAACTTTTGAAATATCTGCGCCTCCTAACGCGACAACCTGCCCAATGGTTGTAGACGAAAGTGTGGAAGTGAGGAACCGGTCTCGACCACAGACCTATTAGGGCCCGTTTTACGATCATAGTTTACCGGTTACGCTGATTTTACCGGCCGAATTCGGCGGTTTAACCCAAGTTCAACTATTGTAATACTGGCCATCACTAGGTTAATAGGTCGGTGGTCTAGGTGTCGGGTAGCAAGTTGTACATGCCAATGTCCATGCGTAGGATCCACGTGTATTCTCTCGCCTACCTTTAAATTGCGTTATACTATATTGTATCTATTTTTTTTTTTTGTGTCGTAGTGTTTTTATTTTTTTTTTTATACCATTTACCAATAATTTTTAACAATTAAATGAAAAGAACAGAACAACACAAAAATCGTATAATGTTCCCAAACTAATAACTTTCATTTTATTTATGTTATCCAAATAATAAAAACGCTACGACACGGATTAAGTTGTTCCCTACGCGTTGTGGAATTTTGTTGATTCTACTACGAATACCGAGAGAGTGGTTCTATTCCGCGAAAAACAGTTATTTCCTATGTTCTACTTTGTACATAGGTAGTACATATTTTGTAAGACGGAGACAACGCATGCGGGTATCACGTCCTCTTATTGCTATTTACTATGATATTACACGTCTCGTTCTTGTATAATAATATTAGGATCTAAGAATACCACCATAATATTGTTATTTGTTCGTATTATTATTATATACAATAACTAATACTCGCTGGCAATATTATCATTTATCAATGCTCCAATCTAATTTGAATTTATTATCCATCACTAAACAATTATGGCAATTATAATTTAATCTATTTTAGTATAAATTCTTATTCTTATTTCTTATCATGACAAATTTGTCATGTTTCTTATTTAATAAATAATTGAGTGATTAGTGATTACTGATTACCATAAGTTAGGTATAGAGTAAAGAATATAATTAATGACTGAAGTCATGACGATATGAGTATATGACATATTTTATTTTGTCATGTGAGTAAGACGTAATATTGATTTTATAATACTAATATGGTAATTGGTAATGCCTTGTATTGAAGTCTGAAAATCCGTTTCTGGCAATAGTTTTAAATTTTTAACCATAACAGTATAATCGTGGTATGGCTAACTTATTTTGTATTTCTATGGTTAAACTTTAAGTTACACGACTATTGTAGTGACTATTATTATAGCGAGTAAGTACGACATAATATTATTATTTTTCGATCGTTATTTACCGTTGACGGTCAATTAAATAGGTATTATGAATATAATATAATATTTGACATTCGGTTTGTAGCTCAATGTAAATAATTATAATCGTATTGTATGAACATAATTAATTGTATTTATAATTGTAATTATTAGGTACCTACCTAATTATGTAAAATTATAAAACCGTATTCTAGGTTTTGTATTATAAATAATAATTTATTAATTTTGATATTTCTGTAGTCCCGTCTTACATTTAATTATTGTCAGTGTCGGCCTGACCATGGCCGCTAGGCCGGGAACGTGTACTAGGCCTGCGGCAGTATTTGTGTTGAGGGTATCCGATATTACTATAAATATTGGATATTTAACATTATTATATATACCATTATAATTTATTACCATTTTATCAAAACTTACTGATATAAAGAAAATTAAATCTCATTAAAAAATATTAAGTTGTTTAATATTATAAGGCATTTGTTTATATAATTTTATGTAATAAGGTAAATACTTTAAAAAAAAAAAAATATATTTTGCACCTCTTATAAGCACATTTTTTTATCATTTTATGAATTAACATTTTTGGGGGCTCACCTGAATAAATGCATCTGGGGCCCTGAAAGTACCCGGCCGACACTGATTATTGTATTATGTATACAATAACTAGTTAAAATTTGGATATTTATTTAGTATAATTTTAAGAATTTACTTGAATAATTATATTCATCTAACTGACCAAAATGTACCTAAAGTGTAGGTACCTGTAAATATGTATAAGTATACCTACTATTTAGCCATATGGGCAGGGGTGGATTGGTGATATTTTGATGCTACCTGGGATATATAAATTTTAGCGGTCCACAATACCTAATTTATATTAATTTTAGTATATTTTATTTTATTTTAATATCTTGCTAGGTACTTTTATGCTCTATCAATTGTTTCATCACACATTTGATTTAAATAATAAAGTAAAAAATGCAATACCTACCATACTACAAAGTTAAGTCATAAATTAGTTGAAAACGTATAATAATTCCATACTTAGATACAGCAATGCAGTGGCATAATCACTTCAGTTTTTGAGAAGGGGGCAACATTTTTGACCGGCCCATAATGAAACTGAAAAAAAAGCATTCGCTAACAATTGCATTTTTATCTTAATACAAAATTCTTACATAATTTTATAGTTACTAGTTAGTATCATGATAGGTTACTATCATAGGCATAAATAACCCATTTTTTTTTGAAAGATAACAATGACTAAATAATTAATACATATGTAGAAGGATGCCTAAATATATTACCTATTGGCTAATATATCAAGGCTCAAAACTAGCTCATACTCGGCCCACTAATGACAAGGGGCCCACCCTGCCCCCTGCCAAATGACGCCTCTGCGCAATGCAATAATGAAAAACGTCTTATAAATAAATTAATATAACTACCTACTTGAAGATTTAATTTTAAAACATCTGACCATGTGGGACATTATATTTAGGTATACTTCATATTAATTTTTTGATAACTTCATTAGAATCATTATTATATTTTAATATTTTTTTTATCCAAAGCCATAAACAAAAGCTTCTAAATTGTCTTCATTTTATAAATTTTGCAACCAAGTTTTAATAACTCAAAATTGAAGATGAGCTTTTGCAAGCCACTAAGGTAGTTAAAATAAAATAAATATTTAAGTCAGTGCGATATAAAATGTTCAAGAAATTTAAATAATTGTGTAAAGCTTCGAAGGCATCATACACATATTAAATGCAAATGTTAATTGTTGATTAATTAATTTAATTGAACACTCCATTAAAATATTAAAACAGCAAACAGCAGTTTTTACGTAGGTTTTCTTCATAAATAATCAAAATTTTAATTGTCCATTTAATGTTTGTTTATTTAATATTGATTCTGTTATGAATTTTATTTGTATATTTTAGTTTCAAATATTTAATATAATTTATTACAGTCTGTTGATTTTTGCTTTTATTTGATTTATCCTTTACCACTTCTATAGTACATTATTAGTGTGTTTTCTTTAGCAATTTTCAGTAGTACATCAATAATGAATGGCTTAAGCTCCAAAACAGATACATCGAACAAATAAGTAGGCAGTTCAATTCAGGAAAAACATATAGAACATCAGAACCATAGATTTCAGATAAGTCAATTTCTGTTCAGTCCAATGTTACTACAAAAATCATCAGAACCTCCCCTCACAAAACTGCCTTGCCACGCCACTAGTCTTAAGGTATATAAATATGTAACATTTATGGCAATTGTTAAGTATACCCATGAAATAACAAATGAAGTAGACATACCATAGTTTATTTTATAATTACTATGATATTTTATTAGTTATCATCATATAATTTAATTTTCTACTATAAATATAATATGTATCAATTTGTCGATGATGGATAAGATAAGATACATAGATAGTATTTAATGATCTCTATTATTCTGAACTTATAATTGTTGTTAACGTCCTGTATGTGGTAATTATTGTAATGTACAATGGTAAAAATAATACAATAATAAAACTAAACTTTCATAAACACAGAAATTTAATTTTTTTTTTTGATCGACTCTCACAACAATATTAACACCGTCAGCTGTTCTTAACCTGTGGTCTTTGGCTGCCTGGGAGTCCGTGATACTCTTGTCGGGGGTCTACAGCAGCCCATACATATGCAGCAGCATACATGATACATCAATGCGTGACATGAGTACATTATTACAATAATGTTAGATCTGAACTACGATTAAAATTTTCAGTATTGAGTCCGATGTTCAAAAACTTGTGTCTCAAATGCAACACCAACCATCGCATTTAGTAAATAAAAATAAAATTCTGAGAACATTAAAAATAAAAAAATGTATAGAACATTTTTATAAAAAATTTAGTGTAGTAAAAATAATTATAATAATAAATGTGTATTTTTTGTTATGTCTACTTATGTAATTTGTATTTATAAAATAATTATTTTAATTTTGGTTATGATAACATGATATGTTTTGTAATAAAAAAAGGTATTAAAAAAAAATTGATAGGGGTCCGCGATTTCTAAAAATCTTTCATCAGGGGTCCGTGATCTACAAAAGGTTAATAACCGCTGACTCAGGACACAATCAACTTATTACAAAAATATCATCATTAGTTGCTAATATTTGCTCATTTCTTTTTAGTGACACATGCAATTTGAAAGTCTTATTTTTAAGAAATATTTTGTTGATTTATATTTATAGTTTTTTTTATACTGGCTTTAATTCCACAAATTACATATAATCAAATCCATGAATATGTAAGCAGTGGGCAAGATTAATTTTTAATAAGGATATTTATGTAATTATCTTAAATTTGTATAATCTCACCTTATAATCAATAAGAACAGTTGTCTCCTTTAAAATGTATTAAAATTTAATTTGTATAATAAGTTTCTTTAAATGCAATAAATGTGTTTATTTGAATATTTAAGTCTTAAAAATATTATAAATTTGGAAATATAAATAGAAAAACATAAATTATTTTACATAACTGCTTTCTTTTTTTTAATACAAATACACATTATAATATTTTATTTCCTTGATTTTTAATCAAGTAAGTATGGTAATTGAAATGAAAAAAGTCTGAATTTTGAAAATTTCAAGAATTTGTGTTAAAAAATAAAAAAAAAAAATAATTATGTAACTCAGTAATGATGAGTAGGTGGGTAGCTTAGCTAGCTTTAATATGAAATATTAATGAGAGAGATTTGATATCATACCCAAGTGGTATAACCACTTGAATTCATAAAAACTTTGGCGTGAACAGTCCCAAAATGTCTATCTTTTAACTTTTCTCCTAAATTATGATGGCTAGAAAGTTGGTTGATAACTCATTAAAAAGAGATAATCAAGTAGATACTAAATGTGGTATTAAAATTTAAAAATAATATATTTAATTGTTCACAGATAAAAAAAAGTTATTTTTTACTAGATTTTCATTTAGCGAGGTAGATTTCCGAATCTGGTGAACGGATTTTGTTGTTTGTGATCTTGTTAGATTCACATTGGCTAGGAAAAGTGCAGTGAATATTTTCAGAACTTTATCTCCAATCATTAATTCACTACAAAGCTGTAAAGCTAAAAAACGTCAAAAAAAAGCCCAATAAATTTTTTTTTAATGTTCTGTAGTGAATTAACTATTAAAGATAAAGTTCTGAAAATCTTCAAAGCACTTCTCCTAACCAATGTGAATCGAACAAGACCCATAACAACAAAATCCGCTCTCCTGTTTCTGAGATCTATCTCACTAAATGAAAATGAAAATTATTTTTTTGCGGGGCTGTTCCATTGACATTTTTCTAGATTTAAATTGTTATACCGTTTGAGTGTGATATCAGTTAATTAATTTCTAAAAATCAAAAATCAAGAAAGTTTACATCCCAATCCCTGACTTGGCAAGCGTTTTTGTTTAAGTTATAAATCACTCTAAAATACTTCTGTTAAAATTTGAATTTTGGTCAATTATTTTAATTTTTGACCACTATACAGCCATTCTCAAGTGATGAGATTACCAACGAATAGCATTTAATTTTAATGTATATGTAATAGATAATAAACGGCTAATAAGGAAACCATTTAGTAGAGTAATACAATGAATTGTGATTACAAGATTGAAGATATACATACCTAATGAAATGTAATATAATATTCGCTCTAAACAAGGTTACTTTAACAAATTATCGATTTTCAAAAGAATAATAAATTGATAGTAAATAGTTTAAAAATATTCATAATTCAATTTTCTTTAAAAAAAAAAGCATTGATTTTTATTTTGTTTAATTATTATTCTTGTTGTATTATACAACCATTATAATCCTTCCAGTACATATAAATTAGCACTCAGCAACAATTACAATTTAAAAAAAAAGTGTAATATGCTTATAAATATCATATGGTTTTTAGAATTTTTTTGAATTTTAATGGTTGCTGAGTGCCAAGGTAAACTGAAAGGTTAACTATTATATAATAAGTTTAGTATTTATATATACTAGATAGTATACTTACTGTATAGACTATTTGATATACACATCAACTGCTATGGCTGCATATTAATAGTTTTAAATTAAATACTATATGTTAATTATCTCAAATAAATAATTACACAACTGTGTTACCTTTATATATTATTTTATTTTTGTGTTTCAAACTATTTGTTTACTTCTTAGAAAAATTATACAACGTTAAAATAAATAATGAAACAACTGAACCTCCGTCCCCCGTACTATGTTTAAAATATATACCTAACGAGAATTTGGAGATAAAATATTTTATTGCAAATGGTACCTTCAGTAAGATGATTATTAAAAATGTATAACACATAGTGTTGAAACATGTATATTTAACGACTACCTATATTTAAGTTGTCATTGTAGCAGCATTGACACCTTTATAATTGTTTTTAAATTTTGATATGAACCTTTTAATATCTATATAGGAACATATTGTTTCATACATTTCTAATAACCAATGAGAAATGAAAAAAGACTTCAATAATTTAAACTTAAAATAAATCAATTAAAAAATTAATTAGTTACAGATTTTTCATGTAGGCATAAATGTTATAGTATCTACTGATTTCTATTCACAAAGTATGCCTGAACTATAGTTTATAAATTCTATTTTACAGAAGTAATAATTCTAATTATTGCAAATAACTAGCCACTCCCATAATATTATATTATATATGATATATCTAATGTCAATAAATTCGCCTGGATAAATTTATTATTTTGATTATCCACTTGAAGTATAGTTAACGATACCTAACCTAAACCAGTCAAAAATATATTCTGAAATTATTGAAAATTGTTCATAAAAAATTAATTAGGATTAAATAAATAATTTGAAAACATGTGATTATAATAATAATGTAGGTATGTATATTGAAAAAAAAAACACAGATTTTTTACCACAAAAAATACTTATTTTACCAGCCTAAAGACGCAGCCTTTAATTTCG
>WHPZ01588607.1:0-18212 GCA_016617965.1 Macrosiphum rosae
TATATTATATATCTATGATAGTATCAGGGTTTGTTATTGATGTATAACGTGTTATAAGTACCTAATGGATATTGTGATATTATTAATTTGGAATTTATTATAGGTACCTATTTTATTTACATTTTTTTTAATACGATAGTCGATAGATAAGTTTATAATATGCGTCTTATACCTAGACTGACATACCGTCTTCGCTCAAAATCGTTTTTCTTAAACAATTTATGATATTGTATCATTGAATTCAAATTTAATAGCATCTATTATACAGTGACCCACTTGTAACCTACTGTACAGCAGAGCGACATCCACTTACCCACCTTTTTTATTTTTTATATCATAATTTTTGCGAAAAATATTTTGATTATTATTGCATTTCGATTTTTAATTATTTATAAAATAAGTTTTGCGAAAAATATTTTAATTATTATTGCATTTCGATTTTAATTATTTTTTTTATTAGCTTTTTATAATAAATCTAGCTCAAGATTTTAATTATTAATAATTAAGTTTTACGGAAAATATTTTTATTATTTTTGCATTTCATAAGTTTTGCGAAAAATATTTTAATTATTATTGCTTTTCAATTTGCAGATCTTTTTGTACATTGTTTTCTTTGTGATCTTTTATTGATATAAAATTAGGTGCGCTAGGTGTGATAGGAGTGGTACATATATACTACTCATAGGTTATCGGCCGACGGAGTAAAACCTGATGAAGGTAAAATCGAGTGCTTGAAAAATGTAACTTGTTTACTTAAAAAGAACTCTGTATTTGCTTGGGGGGATGCACATCAGTACGCGTTTGAAAAACTAAAAATTATTTTTACGAAAGAACCTATACCACAATACCCGGACATTGATCAGGCATTTTTATTAGCAACAGATGCGTCAAATTACGCGTTGGGTTGTGTATTATCTCAGGGTGAAATTGGAAAGTATAAACCAATTGCATATATGTATCTGGGGATCTGAATGCTAGTGAAATTAATTATTTGACAATCGAAAAAGAGGGTATAGGAATCGTGTTCGCCGTTTGGTATAAAACATTTTATGCAATATTTATGGGGGGGAAAGTTTAAAATAATTACTGATCACGGGCCATTAGTTTGCTTATTTAACTTATCGGATATGAACTCTAGACTAGTGCGGTGTCGTACATTATTACAGGAATTCGACTATGAGATATTATAATATAAGCCTGGTTCTGAACATAGTAATGCTGATAAATTATCATGTATAGGCTTGATTAAAAATGAAAATAAAATTATTTTTGAATAATTCATGAACAATAATAATGTTTATGGGGGACGGAGTGGCCAAAGGGACTTTGTTGGATGTTGAAGTAGTATGAAATCATGCTTCGTGAAGGCTTAGGAGTAAATTCAAATACACTTACTTATAGCGGTTTGGAAAATCTGGGCAATGACTTATCACCTGACTAGACAGGTATTGAAATGAAAGCTAATCATAGATTAGTTTTTGTATTTCAGAGTTTAGGAGCAAACTTTTGTCAGTAAATAAGAGCTTTTGCTGCAAAAGGTTGAGTTAAAGGTATTTATATATTTAATAGTTGTAAAATTACTGGGAATTTTAAATTTTGACCTCCCCAATGCACCAACGATATTCACTTTCCAATCGAACAAGATATTGAAGTTGAAAATCGAAGCATTATTTCGACTACTTATCGTGTACACAGACACAAAAAAAAAAAGGTGGGTAAGTGGATGTCGCTCTGCTGTACTGTAGGTTACAAGTAAGTCACTGTATAATGGATGGTATTAAATTTGAATGCAATGATATAATATCATTGTATAAGAAAAACGATTCTGAGCGGAGACGGTATGTCAGTCTAAGACATATTAGGTATAGGTATACTTTTCTATGGTATTAAATTATATGGAATTTATAAATAAATTCCTTAAAATATGCACAGTCTTATCATGAGCATAATTCTTCTTCCTTTATACTATGGTAGATTGTATGGATAGGCCATAATATTTTGATTTTTCAGTTTCATATATCCCCGAATAATATTTTTAAATTACAACAAAAACAAAGATCGTTAATATTGATTTTAATATGTAGTTTCATCCAAATTTGAATTTAAAATGTCTGTAAAAAATAACTGTGTTCATATATTTTTTAGATTTTTTGGTTACAGTATGAACTATTTATGAGAACATTTGTTTTAAATTTGCAATCTTTAGCTATAAAAACTGAACATTTTATAATTTATTAACTACTTATCGTGTACACAGACACAAAAATAAAAAAATTAAAAATTAAAAAATAAAAAAAAAAATATAAAAACACACATCATTGTAAAATCAATACATTCATTGTTCCACTCAGAATCTAAAAACTAGAATAATTATTTTAGTTTTTTTGTTGTGATTGTATAATATTATTTGTGGGTACTTGAAACTTCTAAAGTACACTATTATATATCTATGATAGTATCAGGTTTTGTTGTTGATGTAGAACGCTTTATAAGTACCTAATTGTCATTGTGATATGATTAATTTGGAATTTATTATAGGTACCTATTTTAGGTCAATTTTTTTTAATACCATAGATATGTATTTAAACCTAGACTGACATACCGTCTCTGCTCAGATGCGTTTTTCTTATACAATGATATTATATCATTGTATTTAAATATAATATCATCCATTATACAGTGACCGACTTGTAACGTACTGTACAGCAGAGGACCTTTTTTTATCATATATTTGAGGTTTTAAATGACATATTACAGTGGTTAGATGAATGGGAAAATAATGTTATTAATGGGAAAATTCATAAAGATGAATTTTTAACTAGTAGTACTGCGAACAGTTTAAGCATAACATTAAGCTCTACAATTGGCTTAACCCAATACCTATTAGAAGACATTTCTTTTTCTGTTGTTTCACATAAATTACTTTGAGTATTTGATGAAGAAAGAATAGTGCAGGCATGAATATGCTTGCATATATTTAATTTAATTATGTAATCACTACATTCACAAGTATAATTATGAATGCACATATAGCACTTGCAACAAACCAATCGACAGTCTTCAGTTGTTACACACATCTGTAGAATGGATTACTTCATATGTTATGTTTGTTTCTTTAGCAGATATCTCCCATTGATTACCACCAATTACTTTAATAGTTTCAGGATTTATTTGTACTCCAATATTATGGCTCTTAATTATATTTTCTTCTTTACCAGTATATTTATTTTTTAATCCCCCAAAAATCTTGTTTTTAGTGAATTTCAAAAGCGCATATATACAGGTATCTAAACGCTTATTTTTCTTAAAATGTAGATAATAATATTTCAAGCACTTATGCACTGACTCCAAATACATGTTTGTATTAATACTACAGTTTCTTCAGTGACAGTATGCCCGCAGATTGACACTATTCAAGTAATAACTATTGAAATATTCACCAAATTGAATAGTATCATCGTCATTCATTATTTCAGCCATAAATCCATTTAGAAGTTTGGTAAATATATTTTCATTTGGCTCTTGATGCATCACTCTTAATGATTTATAAGCTAAGCACTTCTTTTCAGGAGTTCTTATTTTGGCTGAATATTTCTTCTCCAAGATTGATCCACATGCCAGGTACACAAAAGTCAATGCTCTACAGGTAACATACTTTGTTCCCTAGCGTTGTAGTATGATGGGTCGTCATCACTCATAAAAATTTGAGTACTAACTACTAATAATTCCAATTTTACTGTTAAGCCGTTGAAAAAATATTTACCACGTCGCTGCATCAGATTTTTTTTATATACAATATGCACATAGAAATCCATTTCTAAATTTGTCAACAACCACAATTGTTGTTAAATGAAGGTCATATTCATTGGTACAATGTGAACATATTTTCGAATTTAAAGAGGTTCCAAAACGTTGAAGCATTTGTAGATATTACCAATATAAAATTTTCTTTATCCGGGTTGTAATGTATAACAGGATGTTCTTCCTCTGGCAATTCTATCATTCGAATAATCCATATAATATAATATATATATATATATATTATCTACTCTGATATAGTCAGATAAGTGCTGATGGCCTTTGTACAAATTAAAATCTCTTTTAATATTCCACAGATCCTTTTTTGTTATTAAAGTTTGAACTTTAAGTATGTCATGAACATTATCACTTATGTCATCTAATATTTTTTTTCATTGCAACTCCTTCAGATATTTCACTAAAACAAAATATTTCAAGTAAAATAAAAATTCAGTAAATAACATTTACCATTAAGAGTTGCAAATGTTTTTTGTTCATTTCGTAACTCCACACCATGGTCCGCCACTATATGTGATTTTAACATTTTTTCGTTTGTAAATGACTTATTACAAGACAAATCATTACATTTTACACTGTTCAAATTTTTTGATTAATTAGATCCACAAATAATTAGATGTCGCTTCAAGGTTCTTTTATAACTAAAATATTTATTACACACCATGCACTTCAGCTCTTCCATGTTACTGGATACAAATTATTCCATATTAATATATTAATATATATTTTATATATTATAATTCAAAGTATAGTTAACCACAAAGCATAACACCTAAATGTGTATGAAACACGACGTCTTGTATGAATGATGATTATTATATTATCACATTATAATTTTTATTAAGGACGATAAGAAACGTGATTTTCACAAATAGTGATAACAAATGTGAACGATTCTGATTGGTCGCACAATTTTGCCACCGAGACGCTCGTCAGATAAGACTGTTTTGTTTACTATTTTGTAATATTTTGTGTAACGCCATTCCCCTTAATATTTTATTTCGATGTTAAGATAGGTATGATCATATCCCCCTGTCATAACCTCTGTTAATTGTTATGTTTGTACAATAATAAGTTCGTTTGGTGCCTATGCGAACACCTTTTATATCGGTGTTATATTATTATTATTCGCTTTACAGTTTTTAAGTACCCACTCCTATCACATACATAGATCAATTGAGCGTGGAAACACACGTCGCGAGTGTCGTGCGGGCCAGCTAGCGATATTACTTCAGTCTTCAATAGCTCCGCGGTGGTGCGCTTACAGTGTTGGTAAGTACTAGCAGATGATCTTGATAATTACTGTAGTTCTATTTTATAATATAAATTATATGAAACTTGTTTTAAATGTAAAGCAGCGAAAATCTTAATTCTTTTAATAAGTACAAGAGAGTTTGTATGTACCATTGCCATGGAAAATCGTTGTTCTGTTTTGGGATGTTTGAATACTTCTGATGATGGAGTTCGATTACATAAGTATATATTCTTGCTTATACCTAGTTGAATGATTTAATAAAAGTAATTGAAACATTATTGTGTATTATATTGTAGATTCCCATTTGATGATGAGTTGTTATTGCCCATTTGGATAATGGCGACAAATCGTTCAAATTGGTTACCAATTGACAAAAGTAGAATATGTGACGAGCACTTTGATATGGCTGATTATGAAGCTGGCAATAAGGGCAATAGGCTTAGACCAGATGCTTGTCCCATAATCCATCCGACAACTACAGTCATTAATGTAAGTAAATGTAATGAAGTATAAATATAGTATGTATGTTATGAATTATGAAAAATGCTTAAGTTTATGTATTTGGGTGTATAGGATATTCAGGGCCGTCCCTAGGGCATTGTGAGCGGGGCACTAAACCCGGGCCTCGCGCCTTCGCCACAGTGGACAGGCTCCGCTTTTATAGATACAATAAAAAAAAAGTCAAGTTAATGAGCAAAAAAAAAATGTATTACTTATATATTTTTATACATTCAATTTTGTAATTTTTACTACCTAAACCTACTTAAATTAATTTAGGTCAAATAAATGTATCACATTTTAAACGAGTTAATATGATTAAAATTCAATTTTCAAAGTTGAAAATTATAAAAATAACTATCTTCAAAGCTCTCTATCCCCAAAAAAAGCACCAACTTCGCTTTAATATCTAAAGAAAAAAAATGCTGACAAACTTAAATTCATATTTAAACTTTTATTGACACATTTGCTTATTTATAATATGTTAGATTCTGAGCGGAGTGAAATAATCTATTGATTTTACAATAATTTTTTTTTTCTATTTTGTAAGCCACATTTTGTGTAGTAAAGTGCTCCAATTTTCGAGATTGGCAACTTTACTGATATAAAAGTGAAATTGGTATTTTTAGGAAGTCAAAATTAAAATTCAAGTAGTTTTAGAAAGTGTCAAGAAGAGGTTACTATTATACAAAACCAATTATGAAAAAATTAATTTTATTTTTTTGGTCTAATTCAAAAATTAATAACTGTAGGACCTTGAAATTTTCAACAAATATTTATATTAGCACTTTCCTTAAAACATTTTCTCAATATTTTGACTATTTTAGAGCTAGTTATGGTCTTTTTATTTTTCTAAACATTTTTTGAAGTTTTCTTCAATTAAATTTTGTTCATTTAGTATAAAATCTTGAAAATGTAATGTTAGATTACTTATAATTTTCATTAATGGAAGTTTAAAAATACATAGACTCAATTATTTTTTATATGCTAATAAAGTTCAAATTTTGACAAAATTAATCAACATTTCAAAAATTTTCAAACTATATTAGAAATTCATTAAGTTTTTCTTTCCTAGCTAACGCTGGAAATGTTGATAGAAGATTCCCCACAAATGTTCCTACCTCAAACAAAAAAAATATGTCTACTGAAGAGTAACATTAATTTTTTATGGGCTTTTGAATTTGAGTTTACGTTATTTGATTTTCTTCGGTAAATTAACAAATTTTAATCCACCAATTTTTGATTTATTGTTGTAATTCAAAAACATAAGCTATAAACACTTTAAATTTTCACCAAATGTTAAAATTATCATTAATTCCATATTATCATCAACACATGGTAATATTTTCAAACAATTTTGACTCTTTTTGAGCTATTTATAGCCATAAAATTTTTTTTAAATTTAAATTATTTTAAAGTTAGAAAAGTTTTTCTTTTCATAGCTAAGATTAAAAATGTTAATAGAAGATTTCCAACAAGCAAATATCTCTATCAAACTGAAAAAGTTCACCGGAATGGCACACTATTTATACCAAAGAGATATTTTCGATCATTGTTATTTTTCTTTAAACTATTAATTTGATTATTTATAAAAGTATACTAGGCTGATACAATGTCTCCGCTCAGAATATTTTTTCGTATACAATGATTTATCAATGTAGTTTAAATATAACACATCTATTACAACGACATGCTTGACATCTACTGTATATCAGAGCGGTACCCACTTATCCACATTTTTTTTTATATTGTATTAGGTACCTACTATATTTACATACTTATCAATTTATCAATATTATCATATTGAGTTAAAATATATGATGTGTTCTGTTATTAATTTATTTACTTATTCATATGGTTGTAACTACAAGGTACTATATTTTTAAGCATATTTGCGCGTTCCTCCCTTATACCTAGGTATATATCATAATATTAAATATATTTAACTGCCAACTGATGATAATGACTTTTTAGGTCCCGCAATATTACTCTGCTCCAGGCCCTGCAAATTTTCAGGAAGGCCCTGAGAATATTGCACATGGAAATATATTACCAGATTCTGAAGACAGGGAATGTTCGTCTACAAGCGATATTAATTCTGACGATTTAATTGATACACCAAATACTAGTGATATGAAATCCAGTGATGATGAATCAACTCTTAGTGTATCATCTTATAGTAATTTTAGTGTAAGACTATTTTATTCTAATTTATAATTTTGAATTATTAAGTTGTAAAATTTTTTTTTAGGTTTTGAATGAATCTACTGGATTTGATGATGATTTTCTATCATCACCTTCAGACGCCGAATTTGAACTTGAAAATAGAGAATCAATGATGGAATTAGACTCTGTGTCATTGTCTTCATCTGTAACAAGTCTTGTAAATGTTGTTTCAGTTATTTTATTATTTTAAGTAAATATTTAATAATATTTTAAATTTTTAGACAAACCAGCCTATAAACCAAGAATGTGCGGTTGTATTATGCAATCAAAATGCAAGAAACCAGTTTGATACTTTATTTTTCATTAACTTTCCAAAAGATAATAAAACACTTTGTGAAACCTGGTGGACAATGTGTGGGCGCAAAGACAAATTTGATCCTTTGTCAAAAATATGTTCAATTCATTTTGAACCTGAAGATTTTACATCTATCACTATACGACGAAACGGTCAACTTTTTAGACAAACTATTTTGAAGAATAATAATATTGTACCAACACTTTATCTACTGTCACATAATTATACAAAGTTTGCAAGAAAACGAAAAAGAAGTATGAATAATAGTTTTAGTTAGTTTAGTTAAATTTGAGGTTAACATAAATTAATATTGTTGATAATAATTTGGAAAAAATATAATTGCAGGTATAAAAAGTATTAAAACAGAATTTGAATACTGTATTATTCCATGCTGTGACAGGACATTTTTGAAAGATGGAAAAAAGACATTGTTTTTTAAGTAAAGTAGTTGTTTTTATTACTTACAAAATTAAAAATGTATATATATTTTATTTAAAGCCGTGAAATGGTAGTAATAGTATTTATTATTTAATGATTGGCACAAAATACCAATAAAAAAATATAATTGTACATTTTCATTTGGGTGGTTATTATTAATTAAAAATTTAATATTTCTACATATTACATATTGGTACAAATTTAACCATATGTTTATCATCATATATTCATTATTAATTTTTCATTGTTAGACAAATTATACACCGTGCAACAGAAAGAAGTGACAAATAAAATAAGTGTCGTTCTAATGAATATTTTTCATTTTAATTTATATGTACAATGTATTAAAATGTTCTCTACATTTATAATATAAGACTTTTTATACATTTTTTAATAACTAAATAAAAAATCTGATTTAAAATATTTGAAAAATTCTAAATACCTAGTTAATTTGTAAATCTAGTTTTTCAAAAACTATTGATACTTAAAACATTCATCTAAGTCGAGTGGCTTATTTTTTATGATTTTTAATATTTCAAAATATTTAAAAGTTACTAATTTGTTTAAAAAGTTAATACTTTTTTAAAAATAAATTAAATTTTAACAAGTCAATATTAAAAAATTCTCATAAAATATTTTTAAAATATTTATACTTTAAAATGTTTTTTACGACTGGATCAACTTAATTTAACAATAATAATGAGACTTGTAAAAAATATACAACATTACTTAAATAAATGTTTAAACAATAAACATTTTTCTAAAAAAATTTACATGAGCTTAAGTTTTTTTTATTTTCAACATTAAAGAATTAAAATTAAAAAAATTAATATTGATTAGAACAGAAGTTAATTTCATTTATCAGGTCTTCCGGTTACGCTCTGTACATCGTAACAATAAAAAAAATACAATATTATGTCTCTAAACCTAATTTTTGTATATCCCTTTTGGCATAAATTATATAAATTATTGTTATGTGACCATATTCATACCCACGAAAAAAAATTGATATAAATAACACGTTTTATTGAAAAAAGTCCAGATTTGCTTAATGGATTTTTTCTGCCTTATTTTTGGTTGGGTTATATTTAATCAAATATTATATTGTTAATTTTATATTTTGATATTACACTTAGATTTCCATTAGAAAACAAAGATATGCTTAAAAAATGGGTAGATAGTATTGGATTAACTAATTGGCAGCCAACAGATACAGATCGAATTTGCTCTGATCATTTTGAAAATGATGATGTTTTAATGACTAATGATATTTATGATCTAAATCATGATGCTATCCCATCAATTAAGCCGCAAGTATGTATACCATTATAAGGTAACAACAATTTCATAGGTAATTTAATTATCACAATTTTTTTTATATTTTGTAGAATTCATTTGAAATAAGTTCTGAAGACAATTATGATGGAAAACATGCATCCCCCATTAACAGAAGATATGTTGATATCATGTTTAATAATTTAGAATTTAGGCATTTAGAAAATAACACATTGTTAGTTAAAGATAACATAAGGGACAAAATGAATGAAAGTTTATTGTTAAATTCATTGAAAAATGATGTAGTTGACCAAGAACCAGAAAATCACCAACAAACATTTAATACATGTGTGGTCCAATCTAGTTCAACAAAAATAAATGGCAATAAAGGTAATTAAAATTTAAAATTATGTATATTAATAATCATATTATTCAATTCTGAGAAATGATTAATATATGGTATACACCATGCCAATTAGATAGACAAATCACTAGTTTTGTGCAGTAGATACGCATCTCCTTCAACTCCGGCCTATATTGTAGTTCTCCACTTTTCATTGGTTGATTTTGTTTTTTGTTCTATGTTATAAATGTATGTATATGATTGACAGCCAATAAGAAGTGGAGAACTACGATAAAGGTGAAGTAAAGAGCGGAGAATGCATATTAAAATACTGTGATGATACCTATCTAATAATTTGGTATACACAATTCCAGTGTTGGGTAAGTTACTTTTAAAAAGTAACTAAGTTACTTTACTCATTACTCTAATAAAATTATAATGAAATTACTTTACTTTTCAAATAGAAAAGTAACTTATTACTTTCCCGTTACAAAAAATGTCATGGCAGTTATCATTCTGCAGACAATAATGTAACTAGAAATACATTACCTATTTTAAAAAGGTATAATTTGAAAAAGATGTACAGTTAATACATAATTACATAACAATAGGAATTACTAATATGATAGTGAAGAATATTAAAAAAATGTACTAATTAATTGTATCTACTTATCAATGGTGCTAATTCATTATAGGTATAGTTAAGTATATTATGTATTTATGTCACAAAATCACAACATAAACCTTAGATGTGTGAAAATAAAATCATAATACATATAGAACGCCATAAGAACTTATTAAATTATAAAAATAAACTGTTTATAAATGCAAAAATATGGCTATAATGATTTATAACAGTAAAATGTAAATATTTTGATTTTATTCACTTTTCAAAAATAATGTTATATTCTAATGTAAATTCTAAATATAGTAATAAGTAATAACTAATAAGTATTTGAAAAGTGAACAGTTTTTGTACAACACTAATTCTTTATAAAACCTGTATAGTTAATAGGAGCATATAAAACTTGATAGTCCAAGCATCTAATTCATAGAAAACGTTCTGCGAAGGTACCTAGTACTTCCTACCTATTTAGAAGAGTCAAATTAAATAATAAATTTAATCAAGGGGACATTACAGTGACGTTTGTTGTCTCCGTCTTATAAGTACGTAACATAGCAAATTTTACTCTAATTTTTAAACTAACGGGAGATAAACGTATTTTGCTGAGAGTAAAATTTGCTATGTTACGCACTTGTAAGACAGAGAAAACAAATGTAACTGTAACTGTTCTCGTGATGTACGGTGCAATACGACATGTCAAATGTGAAAACCATTGAAAATTGAAATGTTGAGGGTTAAAATTAAATGTATATAAATATTAGAATGGTAAACATAATATAATACCCGCATTATAGACAAAGATTTTTTTTCAATTCGCAATAGGTAGGTTCAAATAATTCAAAACTGTAACATGTTATTTTAGAGAAATTACTTATCAAAAGTAATTTCCATTACATTTTTGTTACTTGAAAATAATTCTAATGAAATTACTTAATGCTTTACAAGCAAAGTAACTCGTTACTTTCGTTATGTTACTACCCAACTCTGCATTATACACTTAATTGAACAATAAAACTAAATGCAAGTAATTTACTAATTTATTGTATTTTAGGCATACGCAATTTTAATACTAACATTGCTTTTTCTTAAAATCTTGTAACATCTTGGCATTCTATTATAGTTTATTTAATAGTCTGAAGCCGAATGATTTTATAAACATTTTCTACTTTTAAAGTATAAATATTAAATATCAAATATGACACAAATAATTTTTTTTTTATTAATAAACATTTCAATATTTAAGTTAATGTGAGTAAAGTAGCGCACTACACATTTTTTAAAGGATACTTCACTCCTTTAGTCGAAACATAAAATGCTTAATGTGAAAAATAGTTAAACTATTGGTTCAGTATTCAATATTTATAGATCTACATGGAAAAAAAAATATTCTGCTACATACTATAACATTTTAAGAGGATTTTATACTGACATATTAGTTGTCTCTGTCTTACTAGTGCGGAGCATAGCAAATTTTAAGTTCAGAAAGTCATGATTAGCTCAGTTTAAAAATTACAGTGAATTGACCACTTATAATATTTAAAGGTGAGATTATTATATAAGCAATATCAGAGGCTTTTTATTATATTTTAACTAGTAGAGCTATGAGTAATATTAAATTATTTAAATTATTAATTAATTAAAATTGTAAATTGTTTGTACGTCTTAAAATACTCATAGCTCTACTAGTTAAAATATAATAAAAAGCCTCTGACATTGTCTAGATAATAATCTTACCTTCAAATTTTATATTTCTTTGTAATTTTTTACTGAGCTAATCGTGATTTTCTGAACTTAAAATTTGTTATGTAGTACTTGTAAGACGGAGACAATAAATGTTGGTGTAACATCCTCTAAAATAAAGATTTCATTTAAAATTTAAATAAATTATTGTGTTTCAACAATTAAATTTAAGGGAACTAAAATATAAAGTCAATCGGGTAGTATAAAATGTTATGAATAATTGTTTGTATTATGTATTCAAATAAGAGTTTCAAAAAAAAAGTTTTTGAAAATATTGAATACTTGTTGACATATTTAATGTTTATTTTTAAAAGAATTTACGCTTTTATATTAAAAATAATTCATTTTTCAGAAAAATGTATTAAATCAAATTATGGAGATAATATTGATATTTTTAATGATGATACTAACATCCGAAGGCCTAAACATAAAAGTATAGAGAGTTTAATAGACAAATGTATAAAACCATATGATGAAGAAATCACGAAAGGTATTACTGGTATATTTAAGTTTTTCTTAAATCATTTTTATGGTAAATTATATAGTTTATAGAGCTTATCTATAAGTTATACATTAAAATATAAATTATAATGACACAATTTTACCCCAAGAACTGAAAATTACTTATGTAAAATGTTTATATTTAATTATTTAAGAGATATGCATGGAACTAAAAATTACTTTATCATTAACATACAAAGTTTACAATTATTATTTCAGACATTTTCTTATGCCTCAATTCCAAAATAATTTGAAAGTTTCATCCTTACCAACAGCAGATTTTTATAAAATATAATTTAATAATTATTTATTAAGTGTTAACAGATGGATGTAATCAGACTAAATTAGTATCCAAACCAGATGAAAAGACCATAAATGAAAATAATTTGAAAAATATACATACCGATACTTCAAATATCACTACTGTATCAAAAAATAAATCTATATCAAAAGTAGTTAAGAAATTGCATAAAGAATCAATTGAAAAAAATATTTCTGAAGGTAATTAATTTACAACCAACTTTTGTTTTTCCTTAAAATACTGATTTTATTAATTCAAATATGGTGTATTAATATTCATGTTCTTGAAAAAAAAAAGTTTGACTTTTTAAAATAGTAAAACATTTTCTTATGTTTCTATATTTATTGTTTTTTTTTTCAAAATTAAGTCAATAATTTCTTCATAAATTATTTTCACTGTAATAGAAAAAAAAATGATACCAAAATCAAGAAATAATGGAAATGACCGTGATTATGTATACTTAGACATGTTGGATGGTGATGATGCTAAAAATGTGTTGTCATTTGGAAAAAAAAGAATTTCAAAGAATTCCAAAACAAAAATTCTGCAACTATTAGAAAAAAATCATACTGATGGTAAGAATAGTTTACTTTTAAACCTATAGGGTACATTTTCTGATATCTTTAAGGGTCAAAAGTAAAAACCTGTCAGTAACTTTTTAAAATAACCAGAAGAATTAAAAAAAAAAAAAATTAAAAACCTAGCATTTGTATACAAATCCAGTATTCAGTGTAATGCAAGAACAAATATAACCTTAGATATTTTAAATTCTCACCAAATTTATATTACCACTTTCTATACATGTTAAAATTTTAAAAATAGTTAAAGGTTACTGAAAAGTTATTCATATATAAATTAAAAAATATCTTAATTACTTATCCACAGTATTTTCTTACAAGTGTTGAAATTCGAATTTATACGAAATTTGTCAAAATCTCACAAATTTGAAAATCTACTTGTAGTTAAAAATGCATACAAATTTTTAATAATCACTAAGGGTTTTTTAAACCTTAGGTTAGAAAATGTATGACAAGGTTACAAGGATAAGTTGTAGGTGGAAGGGATTATAAAAAAGTTTAGTGTAATCCCACAAATATATAATATGAGCTCTTAAGTTTAAATGTTGATTAAATTTGATATTCACACCTAAAATGATTTATTATCAAACAATTTTCTTGATATGTTATAATTCAAAACGAATAACTTTAGATTATATAAAAGGTAATATTAGTAATATTATATATTTCAAAAAGTATTCAGCTAATGATACAAACTATGGTTTATCAAATAAAAATTATATGTTTTAATGCAAATTTTGAATCATAAGATTTTTTTTAAAATTTTAACAAAAAGTTTCTGAGTCATTTTATTTTAAATGTTATACTCTATTCCCAAAATCCCAACAGAAAATTAACGTGGTAACAAAAGATGTGTATTAACTTTTAACTTAACTGAGTTAACTTATAGTTAAACTAACTTTTAACTTTTTGTTATTGGTGCATATTAACTTAACTTAACTGAGTTAAAAAAAATCATTAACTTGCCTAGCCTTGGTATAATGCTATTTGTGATATTGTTTTTACTATGCTAAATAAAAAAAATTATTCATATGGATATATTTCTAATGTTTATTATATTTTTAGGAATTCCAGAATCTATAATAAATAATCAAGACTTAACAGAATGCTATGGTGAAATGCTTTCAGCTTCTTGCGACCAGGACTGTCAATTAATATGTTATTATTCTATGCCTGGCCCCGACCGAAGACAAATTTATAAAGAGTTTCAGATGTTGAATGCACCTGAACAGAACTGTAAAATAGCTCAATTAGTACAATTGCGTATCTCTAAAAAAGAAGATAGCACTTTTGAAAGCTGTCCGACATACCATTTTATTTGGAATAAGGCGCCTGTAAAAGTCTGCCGAACTTTTTTTATGAACACATTAGGTATTTCTGATAACCGTCTTGATGCCATTCTGAAACCAGAAAATTACAGTTGGTATTCTGATAAAGATAATGCATTGAAAGCTAATCAACCAAGACAATTAAATACTATTAGTGAGCCGATTGTCATGACAGATTTTATGAAAGAATCTTTAATACCGTTGGAAAAGGATTACAATTCATATGAGCCTGAGAGTGACCCAGAAGTTAGTGTAGAAAATGTGCCTTTTAAAGAATATCAAAACGTATTACTATACATTAAAAGTATTCCTAGGGTTTTGAGTTCATATCAAATTCCTGGAAAAAAACAATGCTTTGAAACCAGTATTTGTTTGGATTATATGTACAAAACATATTCTGAAAATTTTATTAAGAACAAGACTCCCCCACCATATACAAAACGTCAGTTTAAAAAAATTTACAACCAGTACATGAAGACGTTTTTAAAAATGGTTTAAATTTGCATCCTTTTTTTATTGTTTGGTATGAACTTATAGAATTATGTTGATACTTTCAGAAATTATCATAATTCAAATTATGAATGTAGCATACTATATATTATCATCTATATAATCCTATTTTTGAAAAATAACCCTACTATTTTTTTTTTTTTATTATTTTTATACTTATTATTTACTGTTTAGTATCTTAAGAGATCTCTTATTGTCTAATTATAAATGAATATTAATCATTGTGTATACATAATAAACATTGGATGGTAAAAAAAAAAAAATTGATGTATTTGATGTATTGTATAATTATTATTAATATATTTCATTAAGAGGTCATTATAACCAATATGTGTTGTCTTTGTCATACTAAAGCATAATATAAAAATGTCATCTTTAAAATAATCAATTTTACTTTTAATTTTTAAAATTATAGTGAATTGATTAATTATCAAATATAATGGTAAGAATATTTTTCATGACCACACAGAGGCTTTTTAGATATTTTAATTTTGAAGCAAGTAAAATGCTCATAACTTGCTTTAAAATAAAAATATTAAAAAACCCTGAATGGTGCCATAGATATAACCATTGATTATAAATATTAGTATTATAGTATTTATAATCAATGATATAAGTATTGCCTTTAGAACGAAAATAGGTCAATTAACTCTAATATTGAAAATAACAAAATTAAATAGATTATTCTAAACGTAAAATTTGCAATGTTGACCATTTATAATATGGAAACAACACATGTAATTACATTATAATATTTTTATAATTTGTTATATTATACTTAACACAAAAACTAAAATGTTAATCGACATAACTGAAAAATGATTCGGATTCCGTTTTTTTAACAATATAATATGTGGTATTTTTCAAACTAAAAATATAATTGTTTAGCTGATATAATTTTAGAAACATATTTTTATAATATAATATGTGGTATTGTTCAAACAAAAAATATAATTAATTAGCTGATATAATTTTAGAAATATATTTTTATAATCATTACCATAAGTAAGTACTTTATGTACTTCTGAATCAATAACAAAATATGTATGTATACAATTACAAAGATTATAATAATACATTATTAATAAATGTTGTTATTTATTGTTATTATGAACTTTAAGACATTTTTTTTATGAATATTAATTCTAAATTATGGATTATTTATGATTTATGAATTATGATAGGAGTTTAGTCAAAATAAAAACCTTCTATTAAAAAGTTTGCACCATGTTACTTGCAGCACTATTTATACATAAACTAACTGTTTGAATTGCAATATTATAAAGACTATGAACTGTCAAATGAATTGTGAAATATATATTTATTGTTATGGTGTTATTGTTTATTAGTGTTTGATTACTGTTTCATAAATAGTTCTTACTGCTACCAAGGTCTATAGTTTGATCTTTAATACTATTGAGTACAGTACTGTCAATATTTATTTATTATTAATTTTACAAAATTAAATATACTAATAGTTAGGTAACAATAATTTTAATAATTAATAAAACACATAATATTAAATATAATATAATTATAGACTAAATAAGGTAGGGTGCTCATTGGCCAAACAAAAATTTATATGGCATTATCGACTAGAACTACACTGTTAATAAAATTATAATATAAACTACTTTACACAGTTGTACATCAACGATAGTCTTAGCTAGCCAGTTCGTCCATCTTATATACTCGCAGTCGCTGCTCCCATCATCCAGACCAGATGTCGATCGCGCTCTCGTGACCGCCGGAAGGAGTAAAGAACACTGCGGTTGTTGTGACTTATATTAGAGGAACCCACCCGGCACCCACCAATAATTTGTGTATAATTAAAATTATAACTTATTATAATTTAGGTAATATTGGTGTCATCTATCTATATATTATTTTACAATTAACATCAATACCTACATCAGGTGGATATTTTCGTTTTCAAATGTTGAATTGTACGTTTCTCAGTTTGTTACAGCATATATGGAGTTTGGGAGGGGGGATTACGGGGCCTAGTTCCCCAAAATATTTGAAGTTAAATCCCCTAAAAAATATAAAATAAGCAATATTTAACTTTAGTACAGATTATATAATTGTATATGGGTAATTTTTTGATTATTATTCAGTAGATACTACTATACTAGGTACTAATAAAAAAAAAAAATTTATTATTGTTATAATTCAAAAACTAATAACTGCAGACACTTTAAATGTATATCATTTTCAAAATATTTTGACTATTTTAATCAACAAAAATTTACAATTTAAAATTTTTTTAGTTTTTTTTTTTCTATAAATATCAATAAAATGTTATTTGTTTGGTAAAAAAGCGTGTAAAATGAATGCAAGGCTTATGATATATTGGTACTATAACAGTTCTTGAATATTTTGATGTAGGTAGGTACCTATCTAAATCAAAATTCTAATAAGTACCTATAGTTACTAAATTATTAAAATGTTTATACTTATACTAAAGATAATAATCCTTAAAT
>WHPZ01588611.1:0-12055 GCA_016617965.1 Macrosiphum rosae
TTTAAATCAAAAAATCAAAAATGTAGACTGACCGATCTCAAGTAGACTTGATGAAAATTTCAAATCTGTTTTCAGAATCCTTATCGTTTCACTAGATTAATCGGTACGTTGGAAATAGAACACGTCTATAATCCTATGTTGCGCATGTGTTAGACAAAGACAGGAAATCACCGCCACCAATCCCCTTAATATAAAAAAAAAATTAAAAATATTAGTATTCTCGTGGCTAAATAGCGTTAATTTTCGATATACTTTTTTTTTAGTAGGTAGAAGAAATCTGTTACTACATTTTTAAATGTTAAGCTTTAAAAGAAAATTTTTATTCATTTCTAATTGAAAAATAATTTGTGAATTTTCTGGATTTATCCAAATTTGAACTTTAAAGTTTAAATGATTATATTTATACACAATAGTAATAGGTACTGCAAACTGTTTATATTTTATATAACGAACTTATTCACACCGTTCTACACATTGACTTACCTAATCGGTTAATAACAATAATATATGATATTAGATATGTAATATTATAATAGTTTTTATAGTATAATAAATGACGATATTTTTGGCAACAATTAGTTCACCATAACATATTACTTTAATATAGACAAATAAATTATTAATAACTTATCATTGCATTCAAATTTAATATATTTATTACAGTTAATCAAGTGACCTAATAATCAATGATGAGGTAAACTCTACACATAGGTATACTAACTGTACTACAGAGCGTTTACCTGTTTTGGATTTTTTAAAGCAATAAATAGCTTTGAATTTATTATAATATATTATTCTATTTTATATTATCTATCTGGCTACCTATGATATAGGTAATGATTTATACATTTTTTAAACGAATGCTTTAATCTTTATTCCTTAAAGCTTAAGTCTATAACTGCTATAAGGACAGAATAATTTTTTAATTCTAATAATAATATATAATAATAGGGTAATAAGTAAACGACTTAATATTCTTTATAAACCATAAATTATTCATTTAAGAATTATCCAGCTGTGTGGGGGAGGGGGGTATAATTAAACCAACTAATTAGGTTTTATCATATTATACATAGCGGTTACAATTAAACATAGAGCAACTTTTTTTATATATGTTATAATAACGAAAAAGTACCTACCTATATATAATATATTGCATCAAATATTATATAAGTAAAAAAAAATACTTTACAATATATTTATATGACGTATATGCAGTCTAGCTATATATGTGTAGCTACCTACATTATTGTTTGACTGTATATACTATTACTATCTACGAAGAAGGAATACCGTTTTAATATTTTATTAAAATTGCGTATCAGGCATATTGTTCCAAGGCTTTAAGTTTTTAGATCGGTATACAACCCGGGAATAAAATATAGATATAATATCGTGTCAATGATAATATAGAATAATAATTGAATGAAAAAATAAAAACCAACTGCCAAAATATTTCAATAAAAAGATTGGTTCACTTTTAAATTATTACAAATACCTATAAGCAGTAGGCAGACCACCCGACCATATACGTATAAGTGTGTAACACCACACGTCAACGTTTGAACGTCATTCAAATCCGTGTGCGTGTCATTTATTATTCAACGATGGTCGTCTGATAAACACAATAACTGTTCCATATTATTATTATATATACGTTTGAAAGTGACCATCGGAGTGTGGAAGGTGAATCAAACTCGAACGGAATACTCGAATAATTGTAAATCGTAATATATTATCAATGTTGGACAACAACGAGGTGTTTGGCCCAACTACAACTTATTGTATAAAAAAAAAATGGAAACTTTGCCAGAAAACCAAATTGATAATCAATTTGTAATGTAACATATTATATTATGTTTAAATTAACGTCGTATGGTACATACAATATTGTTAAAGTCTATATCGTTTTAATAAAACTTTCCCTCTTACGAGAATAAGGAGCAATTTCACTTTTTTCGCTGATCAAAAACCTATTCGTATATACACTGATATAATATAATTACGTGCAGGGTGGTTCACCAAGCATGCTCACTTCCATGCTTTCGTTTAATAACTTCAAATTATAATTTTTGGAATTTTTAAATATAATTAAAGTCAATATTATTTTCAAATTCTTGAGAAATGTGTACTACTTATGGAGTTTTCTGTGGCGATACAAACTTCCGTTTTTGAAATAAGAACCCCTCCCTTTTTACCATAAGTTATTTAGTGGATAGTTTTTTTGAAAACGTTAATGTACCTAATTCAAAATTTGAATGCGTAGTTTCCCAGCCCTATAAAAAAGCTTATATTAAGAATAACATTCTTTAAAAATATTTTTACAAAAATATAAAATATAATATCTGATATTAGATACCTATAATATGAATTATTCTTGGACCAATTTTACAAATTATAAATATTGATGGATTAATATCGATTACTAAAATTTCAAAATCGCCATAGTGCCCATATCCTCTAAACCCAGTATCATGAACCTATTATTATCATTAGAACACAAAGTTAAATAACTCAAAAACTACACTATATTATACTCGAAAATTTAGAGTCTAAATGTTTACAGTAAAAAATGGGTATTCTGATTTAAAAAACGATTTTTTTTTTAAATTAAGGCTACGACAACTGAGGTCATTAACCTGTTACCGTGGTGGAAAGTGTGGTTGATTTGGACACGAGTAAGTGTAGTGATGTGCAATGGGTAAATACCCGATGGGTAGGTAAATATTTTGGGTATTTACCCACTATTTTAACCAAAATGTTGGTTTAATATTTAGTTAAATTTTTATAAATTTTAGTTATATTTTAATGAAACTTTAAATCATTTAGTTTATTGCAATTGCAGATAACTATAGTTATTGTCAAACATAATCTTTTTTATTATTTTATTGGAAAAGTCAGGAAACAATCATAAAAAAAGTATTGTGATAATTATGGATTGGTTTTAGCATAAATAATAAATTTACCCAATTTACCTGATTTACCTGAATTATATTTACCGGGTATTTGCCCATCACTACTTATGTGTGGCAAGGATTTGTCACTAAGAACCCGGGTGATCACCCATCCGGGAACTAGTGAAGCCGGCTGGTGCGTACACTCAGAACACTTTTCATGGCTGAATACACACACCGCTCCTGTTCCCACAGGATAATATTATGTTTTTAAATTGTATGGCTGCCCAGTGTCCAGTGCCCAACAAGACGTAGAAAAATTAGAGTTACCAATGCAATGTCAAAGTTCACTTTGTCATCAACAAAACTACACATCTATTATTTCATATGATATTGGTAATAGGTGTGTTCTTTTTTAATTTTAACATCTTCAAATAGAACCACGTGAGAGTTATCGTTGTTACAATTATTAAAAATTGTTTGAACTATTAAAAATTGTGAAAAGTGAAAAACTAGTTACGGTCTCAACACAAACTTTGGAACAAATTGTTGAACATTGAATGTAGCTTGAGTATGAATTTTCTTAACCCATTTATCTATTATCTTTATTGCCAATTATAAGTGAAACCACTTATTCAATGCACCTCAAAATAATATAAAAAGGTCATGATTGCAATATTTATAAAAACGCTATACATATTTCTTATATTTATCGTAACCAACCACAGAGGGAAACTTTGTGTAAACATGACGATCAGACGTCGATGGCGATGGTTATATTATAATATTATATAATAATATGTTCATTATAGCTTTATTATTGTCGCTTTTCCACGCTTATCGGTATTATATTTTGAACTGTGGTAGTGTGGTCATGTAAATTTTAATAAATATTTAATATGTTAGTTGTATTTTTCAAATAGTCTCAATATTTTATTATGTACAGTTTAGTTTAGTTTACAAGTTATAAAAAAAAAAGCTGGTAAGTGGATGTCGCTCTGCTGTACAATAGGTTACAAGTGGGTCATTGTATAATGTATTGTATTAAACTTGAATTCAATCATATAATATCGTTGTATAAGAAAATCGATCCTGAGCGTAGACGGTTTGTCAGTCTAGATATTTTATATTGTTATTATTAATTATTATATCATGTAAGTCGAATTAATATTATAATATTATTATTTTTTATTCGTTTCTATGGAGATAAGCAAAGCGTTAAAAATTAAAATCCCACTACTATTAGCGGGTTTTCGTATTTTTTCGGTGGTTTTTCCCGTGGCATTAAATAACTATTGATAAAATCGAAAAATGACCTCTTTGAAGTACCATCTTGATCCAATTTTCTAAAAGATAAGGTACTTTATGTATAAATCTAAGCACTCCTTCTGGTAGAAATTTTGTAGACAGGATATATAAAAAAAAAAAAAATAAACACTATTATAAAACCAAAAGCTTCCTCGCTCCGCTCAAAATCTAATATTAATTTATGTTAAAATCGGTTGGTATAAATATATAATAGGTAGTATGATGACATTAGGTATTTAGGCTATAGCTATATATTATAAATGTACAATATAGAAATGAACGTAAAGTATACACTATTCATGACAGCAATTATTAAGTAGGTATTTCACGGCCTATGCATGACAATATTATGTTACACAATTTATACACATATAATTTTCAAAAAAGAGTACAGTATAATATTATGTGTAAATAAGTATACAATATGATTTATATTAATAAGTAATAACAAATAGTTAGCTATTTTAGATTCTGAGTGAAGCTATGAATTTATTGGTTTTACAATGTGTCAATCAGTCATTATATTTTGGAGTACTAAAAATGTGGTACTCCAGGAGGTAAAAATAGTAATCACCCTAAGTACTATCGTAATTCTCGAGAAAAAATCAAATCACGAACAAATAAGTAGATTGTATATTTATAGTATTCACACTAGAAAACTAAACCAATATAGTGCTTCATCGATTTTATTTTTGCTATTATTACAAAACAAATAACCCTAGTGCTTTGACATTTTCATCAAAATATATTTATGTTAAGAGTACATTAAGATTAAGAATATTATGAATACTCTTATTTTCATAATATTTTCTTTTATCGTACTGCCAATCGGTTACTGATTACTGATTACTGGTTAATAATAATATATTCAAGGAGTGTAGCCTATATTTGAGACGCACGAACAGTTATTATACTATCGTTTCACCCAAAGAAAAAAAATACTGCTTGACTCTGTATAAAAAAAATTAAGGTACATAATGTGCGCCGGTTGGTTGTTTTTAACTATTAAATATTCGAAATGATTCAATTTCAACCGCCCCCCGAAATTTTGTCCCAGCCTTGATAGCAGGTATGTTATGTATAACTATAATATAGGTACCTATATGTTATTATAATGTATGTGTTTCAAGTATTACATAAATGGCATAATATGCTTTATGTCAATGTCACGTATTTATTATGTGAATTTAAAACGCGTGCAGACTGCGGTTGACGAACAATATGGAATATATAGGTACTTGAAAGTTGAAGCACATAAAGCGGACAACGGAACGTTACAAATTACTATAAAAACATATAATATCGTTGTCACTCGACGCGCGCGTTGACCCAAGCTGTTTGCAGCTTTTATTTCAGCTAGAGCGGAAATTTATACAACACAATGTATATAACTATTGTTATACCTTCTTTTTATTATTATTGTTACCTATTTATTATTACCGATATTTGTCCACCGCGCACCAGCCACGACGGTTTGCCCAGCACCTTCTACGTACGATCGCCCTTCGGAAAGCCTACGTGCGATCCCGTTCGCGTGCGTACATATAAATTTACAATGTTAATATTCTAATCGATCGAATCGTGTGTGTTCGGTGGCGGACGATTTTGTTCTAATACAATATTATATAGGACGTGGCGATGATGAGCTGATGACGAATTTATTAACCGAGGTCAACGAAAATATTATTATGCTCGTGATTATAATAATAATAATAATAATAATAGATATAATATGATAATAAATTTTGTGCGCAGTAGATCACATAATACGTATCATCATAATATCTATATATATTTGATAGTACTAATAGCTGATGATGATCAGAGCTGTGAATTTGTAGAAAAATTATTTTCATTATTTTTGGGGAGCTGCAAAACATAGCTTCTTTAACACAATATTTGAATTACTGACTTTTTGAGATTTTTCAATGCATTCAATTCACAGCCCTTCATTATAATATTATATAGGCTATTTATTTTTGCTATTATGCTATAGGACGGTAGGTAACCGTAGGTGACAATTTTTTTTTTCTGTAAACGATTGGATGACCAATTTATTTATTGTGTTATTATAACTTCAGAGTTCAGATTCTTTTGACAAATCTAAAATAAACGTGTTTTTGACCGAGACAAACATTGTAGTGCTGAAGGTATAATGGCCGGGGATACCCTTTATATTGTAAACTGTCGGGCTATATGATTATGATTGGTGTTTGTACAAAATAAAATTTCTGTTGACTATAGTAAAATATTATATTATATTGAATGGATTATTTATCGGACAGCCATCAAATAGGTCAAAGCCCTCAAACGTAGGTATATTTGTATTAGTTTTGGTGTGTGTGTGTGGATTGTGGATACACTTTTTATGTGTTTGTTGGTTTTGAATGTTTTTTTTTTATGAAAACCCTTAACGGAATAATAGGTACGTTACGCAACCCTGAAAATTAACGGAATATTACTTATTATTCAAACATTTTATGTTTATACTCAATTATAATATTATTATGTATAGTTATAAGCAATTAAGTATAAAGTTAATTTTATTTTGTAAGTTGTGAACTTTTTTTTAAGTAGGTACTGTTATCAATCTGTAAAATTTTTTAATTTAAATTCTGTATCTGAATGCATCTGTCAGTAGGTATGTCTTAATCAGATAGATCTGATCAATTTGTCAAAAATAATTCCTAAGCTACGTATTCATATTATTCTAAAATGTTGACATTTGGTAATTTAATATTTTTTTTCCATGTTAAATTATAAGTGTCCGTTTGTATTAATTTACGAAAATAACAAATACTTTTGCACTACTTACCAAGTGGCGTATTTATGAATTATTCATGGGGTCCACATAATTTTCCCAACACAAAGTTGTGAGTTACATTTATATTCTCGTAAAAAAAAAATGTAACATCATTATTATAATCCCTTGACCTCTTGGCTCTTCCCATGATAAATACGTCAAGGTAAGTACCTAACCTAACCTACCTATTACAAAAAGTAAAAGTTTAAAAAAACACTCATCATTCAATAATTTTCAAATCTATGGATTTTTCAGCTCCCGATTGACTCGTGTCCGCCCTGCAGAATTTGAAATGAGGATGTATTTATTGATTTATGAGTTATAACTCATATTCTATATTATTAGGTATTATTTATAGTGTTTAATAAAGTTTTAAAATCGATAATACATAATTTTATTATAATATTGATTAAACATGATTCAATACTAAACTATAACAATTATAGGTAATATTAAATAATTAACATATTAAATTTTATTTTTTCTGATTCCATACTTACGACACGACACGTTATTAATTATAATACAATTATAGTTACAATACTACGTATTTAACACTCGATTAAATAATAAAATATAAATAATAATCACATGAATATCTATTTTAAATGTAATTAATACGATACCAAGGTATTACAAAAAGGCCCAATTTGAATATTATAACGATAATGTTGAAAACTTAACTTATGAGACATGACGTCATGACTTATTGTTTGTGTAATATTACTGATGCAAAGAAAAGTGAGTTGAACTATCATTTCAGTAGATATTTGAGTCGACATCCGTGGGTATGTACTTATTGATTTTAAATCTTTTTTCGCCGAATTCTAATCCAACACTCTTGACGTTTACCTGCCTATAATCATCTATATCAATAATCATATTGTACAGATCATGACGGTCCATTTTTTTATCGATTACTTGCGGAGGTTCGCCTCTTAATTTTAAGGAGTTCATAATTCCACGAATTTCTGTATCATCTAAGTTCTTGTAGCCGTGTGACACTTTCATTACCTTTTCTTTGGTGGCGTCAAATAATGTCGACAAGAAGTCCATTATGGTTTTCCGTGTAACCTGTTTCATGTTTGTTTTTTTGTTATCCAACATGGCCTTATTTTCATCGAAAAACACATTGATGTCATCGTTTAACTGCCTGAAAAAATCTATTGGGTGGCCGAAGAAGGCCGCTTTGCTGGCATAATTCACCAGCGACACCTGGATCTTGGATATACCGACCCGCATAGCCGCCGGGTCGGCCTCCTTGCGGTCGGCGAACTTGGACGCCAAGTACGAGTGCACCATCAACGTGGTCATGAACTGATTGAAGAGCGCAATGCCCAGCACCCGTATGCCGTACATTAACTGCGTGCCCGTCGTGCTCTTGCGGGTGACCAACCGCTGGATGATCGTATTCGGCGTGATCCCGGTGCCCGGTGCCGGAGTCAGGTCCAGCTCGGCCAGCTTCCCTTCAAAGTCCACCTCTCCCGGGTCCAGTTGCTGGGTGAGGATTGTCTGCCATTCCCGATCGTTGGCCAACACCCCGCGGAGTATGTTGGCGGCCGATTTCATCGGTTTGGGCGTGGACACGAAGCACCGGCCGACGGCCACCAGGCCGCTCAGGACCGCGACGCACAAGCACAGAAAACGCATCGTCGACGGGCGGACTCGGCAGGTGGTTTCGAAACTGCAGTACGTACGGCTGCCGAGAATTTTCCACCATAGTGGCACACGCCGACCCACATACCCGCCACACGTGGGTGGTGCGACATTGCCATACGCGAGTATGTGTGCAGCCGGTTGTTTGTTTTCGCCGAAACCGCCGAGCAGAGCAAACATCGTTCTCGCACTTGGAACGTTTGGTTCGGCGACATGTGCGCATACCTGCAAAATGTGTTCGACGATTTTTTTTTTATTGCATTTATTGCAATCAGTAGCCTATCGCCATTAGGTATATATGTATAGTATATTGCTAATACGCTCATAAAGTATAATAACTGTACCGATAATAACCAATAAGTGTTGTTGTGTTTGAACCATAAAAATTGACAACAATTCCCGGGCCGGGCTTGGTGATTGTTGCGTTTTTTATACTGGTTACGTGGATTCCTTATAAAATCTCCACTTCGATATCGACACTGCTTGATTCATGCAGTAGTGCGGGTATATGATTCCTTTGACTGTGTATATTTATTTATATTTTATTCGAAATACGTAGCCAGGTAGGAGCGTTATACCGCAGTACAGTTATTATTATCATTATAACGTCATAATTAAAATGTATTAAATGTGCAATATTATTGCCCGGGTTGAATAAAAAAATGTACTAATTTAATGGTTCATAATGGCCAACAAATCATGTTTAAGGTACCATTATCTTACTACCACGATACATTAAATGATAAATGATTATTCGTGAAATGAGGCATAATAAATGGATTTTTCCTCAATCAGTGCCCCGATTAGAGGGAGGGAAAACAGGAAATTGTCCAAGTCTCAAAAAACATTTGAATTGGAAATTGAAAAACAGACATGATTTACTTTCGTTTGTCTTGTCAATCTCAGTGTGTTATAAAATATTTTAATTTATTTTTTAAATAAATCTGGTCTTTTTTATGTATGTGAAGTTAGCCCCCCAACAATGTTTGATTTTCAGAAATTACATTGTAAGTTCAAGTACTCTATTTGTAAGTAAATGTAAGTGGATTTTCAAAATTTGTAAGTTCGTGGGAGCTTTTTTGACATCTTGCTGTTTATTATTATTATAAAATGTATAAATCCGTGATCTGATACCAATACACACCAAAATTACAATAAAAGAACAAAAAGTTATCAACAATAAAATATTAAATTTATTAAATTATCTGTCCGCATTTAAAGTTGTTTTAAAATTTTTATTACGAGAAAAATATTAGTTCACGTGAATTTAAATAATATATACAAGCGTATAAAGTTGCTTCAACCACCTGTAGTACAAATTATTTATTATTCTTTTTCTATTGTTTTATATGCAAACAAAGGTTTGGAAAAAGTGTTATTGAGGTAGACTTATTTCTTGCAATCACAAGTTGTATATTTTATTAAATATTACACTGTTCAGTTTATTACGTCTTACAGAACACAGACTATACAGCAGTAGTATGCAGGTCGATGAAAATGCTATAGTGATTTTTAACATATTTAAATCATATATTAAAAGATTTAAAACTGATAAAATAAAAACGGTTAACTGAAAAAAAATCAGTTTTTAATATTATTAAATGTTCGTGTTTTTTTTTTCATATTCATTTTGACCTTTCTAGTATTTTTCTAATCTAAATATTTGGCACTCATAGTTTTTAGGTTCAAAATATAAAAACTTAATTTTCGTTATTATCCTGCTTGAACGAAAATATAAAATTATTCCTAATACAATAGTTAATAAACATTATTTACTGCTAAAATGTTTCTACTTAAAAAATATTTTGTTAACGCTCCAGTCTCTGGACACCTCTCACAATAATACGGCCTTATGCATAGTAGGTATCGCGTGTATTAATTAAGTACAAATTATATAAATCGTAATACGTCAGCGGCCAGCGCGTGTTTCTATAATATTTCAAAATGTGTCAAGAAAAAAGAATTCATAAAACATAATAATGTCACTATAATGATGTATAACGATGTGCCTAATAAATAGAAATATGGAATAGCTAAAATATTGGCATAACGCCCCTCGCACTGTGCATTGTTAATATAATAGGTTCTTTCTGCCATTGGTAATGCCATTGACCCAAACTATAAAGATACATGTTCTCGATTTTATTTTGTTTAGAATTTATCTCGGTTTACATAAGAGAAATATCCTAACAGAATAAAGGAACTGAGTGTTTGTTATTTTTGCACTATCATATAGGGTATAGTGGCGTGTACCTGAGTGTTATGTAATTATTTTAAAATATTTGAAATCATTCGAAATCGATTTTGAACTGTGTCCTGGTCAGTTCATTATTTTATAGTGTTACGGTGTATATATAAAACCGTTTTTTAAATTTTAAATCCCTGAATGCATTGATTAGTGCAAACTGCAGTATTTCAACATATGTTACGATAGTATAGGTATAGCTATAGAGCTATAGAGCCTGGGTCCTCCACAACCCTAAATTCGGTCCCGCATGTATATGTAACAGTATTTTTGTGTATTCAATTCCTAGATAGTAGATACCTAGTTATTCGACCATAATATGTGTAGAATATATTAATAATATATAGGTAAGTAGGTACTCTTACACAAAACACAACAACATTAATACCTATCACATAAAATTAATTCTTTAAATCGTAGAAACTTCTTTCTTCTAATTTGGTTTGAATCTTCGCGTATTATTGTAACAGCAAGGTATATAATATTATTATCAAGCCAATTCAATGTCTGTGATGTTTTTATGAAAAACGACTGTCATATAGTATGCGGTCTACCGGTGAATTTAGAGGGGTATACTATGCAATCTACCGGAATATAGTATGCGGTCCTCCACAAATAAATAAATAAATAATACTATAGATACAATAAGTCATTGGAAAAAATTAAATTTTTATTTACATTTCAACAAAACATATTATTTTCATATTTTTGAATACATTCCAATCGGGGTTAAACAATATTTTATATTTTTATAAAGTTATTTCATTTAAAAGTAATCCGACGTGGCAGCAAAATCCATCGTGTCGTCGTACTCCTTTCCGAATATAGCTGAGGGTAGTCACGAGTGAAAGCCGGCCGTTCATGGGTAGTAAGTGTACGGGGAAGCCAGGGTCTTGGCTACGTACGGGTAAGTGGTGTACGATGAGACGTACGGGGCGGCGTGCGGGGAAGCAAGCGCGTAAGGGGCTGCGGCGTATGGGGCGGCCACGTATGGGGCTGCGGCATACGGTGAAGCGGCCACGTAAGGTGCGGCGGCGTACGGTGAAGCTGCCACGTAAGGTGCGGCGGCGTATGGTGCGGCAGCGACGTATGGTGCAGCGGCGTACGGTGCGGCGATGGCCACGTACCGTTTGCTACGATCGGTGCCTG